>PVKN010000346.1:0-83504 GCA_004027915.1 Capromys pilorides | reverse complement strand
GTAGAGACAAGCTGGCATTTTTGAGAGGAACTTTATTTCCTTTTGGCTTTCCCTCAGCTTTGTGGCAAAGAAAATAGAAATTGCAAAAATACCGACAAGTTCTCAGACTGCAGATTTCTGATCCTGAGAATTCCCTCCAGCCAGGACGGGCTGGCAGTGCTGACTGGCACCACGCCTGGCTTCCCTTCTCCTCACTCACTCTGTCTCCCCCCTGCTGGGCGCCATCTTGTCTCCCATCCTTGGGAGCCGGTTACCTAAAACTAACAGGACGTGAGGAACTGACACAGCATAGAGGAGGCCTGTGCTTTTTCCTTCATTCTTTCTCCAAGTTTTCTTTAGGACAACCACAATTTACTCCCTCCGGGTCACGTGTCCTCTGAGGCACTTATTCCAACCCCAGCTACCTGAGGTAGAAAGTGACCTGGGGCAGGCCAATGAGAGTTCGACATTCCCAGCGCTCTATGGTGATTGGCCCAGGAATAAGCACAGGACCCAGAAAGAGCCAATCAGAGTGAAGGATCAAAGATATCTGCCAGGGCCATCAAGATGATTCAGTGGTCTGGAGCACCTGCTTAGGAAAACTTAGGAACTGAAAGAACTGCAGTTCGATCCCCGGCACCACATGCTGTGCCAGCCCCAGGGCAGGCTGAGCCAGCCATAATACAAAAATAAATAAATAAATAAATAAATAAATAAATAAATAAATAAATAAATATTTTTTTAAAAAAAGGAATTTGGCAATATTTAAAAAAAAAAAAACCAAAGATACCTGCGAAATGGCTACTCTTACTTTCCTGTGGTCGGTTGCTGCTTGCAGTAGCCGGGAGCTATCTCAGCCAGTGTATGAGGAGAGGCTCCCCAAGGATGAAGACGGTGCTGAGGAAACACAGCTGGGACTTCAAAGTGGGAAAATCCTCAATGGCACTTCTTGGAGACCTGGATCCAGCTGTGCCTGAAGACCTAGATATGGCTTTGAACCTTTCAGTCAGTAAGACAATGAGTAGGTTTTGTTTCAGCCACCTGGCTCCTGGCATCTGTCACACTCAGCCCCATGGGGTGACAGCTCACATTGGCTGAACACTGTTGTCACTTGGGTTGCCCTGGAAGCTGAGGTTGACCTGGGGTGGGTGACTTCTGTGGAGCCATCGCTATTGCTGTTGCTCACGCTGTCACTAATAACAACGGGGAGGCACTGTCTCCAGACCCCATTGAGGAAAGAAGCGATGTTTTCCAGAATTGTGTCACGGAGACCAGGAGGAAGCAGCACCAGCCACTGACGAGGATGCCCTACTTTGGGAAGGGCTGGTCCCAGGGGCAACATGGCAGGTGGAATAAACCCCTGGTGCTGTCTCCTGGCAGAAGGTCACCCAGAAAAAGGGAATCAAGAGAAAAAGGGAAACATTTTTTAGAAGCAGGAACTAGATGTATGGCTCAGTAGTAGACTTGCCCAGGGTGTGCAAGGTTCTGGTGGGATTCGGGTTGCTGGCCAGTGACCTATCATGTGCAGAGGAGTTTCCGGCTACCCAGGAGGGCCCAGTGCAATCCAGGATTCTGAGGGGTGGTAGAGGGGCAGCAGAGCGACTCCAGAGGTGGCAGTGGGAGCAGGACTCAGGCTAGCATGGCTGGCTTGGTGACGGAGGAGGGACCATGATCCATGGCACATGGGTGACTAAAAGCTGGAAAGAGCCAGGCTTGCGGCCCTAAGGCTCCAGGTGGAAGGCAGCTTTTGATTTCAGCTCAGTAGGCCCGCATCTGGGCTCTGGCCACCAGAATGGAGAGATGATCCATGTGTGGTGTTTCTAGCCCCAGGGGGCTGGAAGATGTGACACAGCAGCCACAAGACACTGACTCCAGCTGTTGGCTAAATGTCCTGGCTGCATGTGCAGGTGTGGTGGAACAGGGCCCTGGGCCATCAGAGAGGGCAGGAGGAAGCCATGCAGCCATGTTGCAGGTGCTGCCACCACATCTGGTGACTTGCAGCTCACTTGCGTGGTCTTGTGGGCTCTGCTGTGACCTCACCGGTCACATGCAGTGGCAAACAACAGAATTATGAGTCTCCCTCCTAGAATTTCTTAGGAGTTACTGCTCAAACACCCACACCCTAAATTGCCAAGGGTGGCACTCAAAAGAAACAGTGCTGTTTGGTCCTCTGGACCTGGAAATGTTCCACCCAGGAACGGCATATGAGTGGACACAGCCCTGCCCACAGCAGACATCACTAATCAATTGTAGCATCCTGCCTACAGCAGACATCACTAATCAATTGCAGCATTTGCACTCACTCCATCCAGACATGGCAGAAATGTCTTTCCTCACAGCGGTCTGAGCAGGTACGAGCAGCAGATGGAGGGAATTGGGAAGGTGAAGAGGTCCCGTGACCACTACCAGTTCCTTCCTATGTATATGAGTTCACTTTCCTCTTCAGCAACAAACTTTAAACTCTTAAAACTGGGAAGGGAAAATGCTCTTGGAAAAATAGCTCAAGGGAAATATGGTTTAAAGGATTCCAACCTCTTCTCTGTCTAGCTCTTCCCTTGAATCTTCTTATTACTATCTAAAAGGATGGCAGTATCTGCAAAGATGGTGTCCATTTATTGAGTACCTACTGTGTACCAGCATCCACTTCTTAACCTTCCCATAATGGCCTATGAGTGAACACAGCCCTGCCCATGGCAGACATCACTAATCGAATCCCGCATTTGTGCCCCTTTGGAAGTAGGGAAATAGAAGCTCCTTGATGGCTTCCTGCTTGCCCCTGTGATATGTGAGGCCCTCTCATGGAAAGCGCCTCTGTCATGAACAAGACATGGAGGCAGGCTGCCTCAAATGAATAAGAGACTCAGAGGATGATGCTTGGATGACCTTGCAATATACCCATGGCAGAAATGGAAGTAAGAAAAAAAAAAAAGAAATGGAGGTCAGAAGGTGACTGAAGGACTTCCCGTGCGATTGCATGGGCCAGGTTCTGCAGCCGCGGCACTTACTGTGCCAGACATGACGTCTGTCCCTGCAGAGCTCAGCTCCTGGGAAGAGAGCCCAAACACACGCACAAATAAAAACAAACAGATGGTGAAAAGCGCCCCAAAGTGCCAAGTCTAGGGAGCTCCAGATCCCCCATTCTCTAACAGTCACTTCCTGCCATACAAACACCACCCTGGCTCTCTCCTGCGCAAATCGCTTTGATCCCAGTGGGGCAAGTCCACTCTCTCCAACAGCCACCTCTGTCTCCAGCTCCTGCCGTCTGGCGCCCGAGGCCGTCTTCCTCATCAGGCAGCTCCTCTTGATGCATTCAATGTTGATTGATGGGACGCCTACTGTCTGCGCCGGGCTTGCTTGACCCAGGTTAGTCAGAAATTCTTATCCTGAGAGACCAACACCACGAGGACTTCGTGGTGAGGTCTATCAGCCGTGGGTTACTAGATAACTAGGGCCAGAAAAACCAAGGAGGTCCTGCGCGGCATCTGAAAGACCCCATGCTCTGCCGGCCTAGCGTGGCCACGGTCCTTTCCAGCAAATGGCTGTCACAGAAATGCAGGTCCCACATGAGCAGAAAATCCTACTTTTAAAACAAAAGAACCCAGGACTTGACAGGTAGCTCAGTGGTTGAAGTACCTGACTGGCAAGCGCAAGGACCTGAGTTTGGTCCTGTACTGCATTACCTACCATGCTGACCATTGAAACCAGGAATGGTGGCATAAACCTGTAATCCCAGTGTTGGGGAGGCTGAGACAGGAGGATTACTATGAGTCTGAGCTGTGTTGTGAGTCCCTGTATCAAATAAATAAATAAATAAAACCCAGAAAAGAAAAAGTTTTGTGAAGTCTCTTGATTTATTTATTTTTTACTTCTTAAATGTATTTAATATAGGGTCTATAGGGTCTCGCTACACAGATCAGACTCATAGTGAGCCTACTGTTTTCAGCCTCTCAAGTGCTGGGACTATAGGCACGTGCCACCATGCCCGGCCTCAATTGCAGTCTCAGCATGCCCCAGAGGTTGGGCCTGGCACTGCATGCCAAAGATCAGATCCTGATTTTATTTTATATTTTCTTTTATTGTTTTTGTACTGGGGACTGAACCCAGTGGGACCTCTTAGTCTTCATTCTCAGTTACGTTTTTTGTTTAAGTTTTGGTCCGGGAGAGTTTGAGACAGGGTCTTGCTTTGTAGTCCAGAGTGGCCTTGAATTTGAGACGATCCTCCTGCCTCAGTCTTCTGGGTGTTAGGGTCACAGGTGTGTGCCACCACACCCGCTGTTTGTTTACATTTTGAAACAGAGTCCTGCTCAGTTGTCCAGGCCCGCCTCAGACTTGCAATCCTCCTGCTTCGGCCTGCAGAGCAGCTGGGGTTCCTGCGTGCCACTACACCTAGCCACCCAAGTTTTAAGTGTTGGCAACCAAATCACCTAAAAAATAAAAATAAAGCGCTCGCGAGACCGCTCAGTGGACTGAAGCTGGTTAAGCAAGCTCAGGGGCCGAGATTCAGTCCCCGGAACCACGTGCTGCGCCAGCCCCGCCCCCAGGGCAGGCTGAGCCAACCAGAGCCCGGGGCGTGGTCGAGCAGGCCTGTAATCCCAGAGCTGGGGAGGCTGAAGCAGGAAGATCGCCACGAGTCCAAGCTGCCTAGTGAGACCCTGCAACAACCAAATACATTAATAATAATAATAATAATAACAACAACAATAATAATAATAATAATAATAACTGAACAAAGAAGACAGAACTCACCGCTAGCAGGCTCCACCCACTCCGACTTTTTCTTTTGCAGGTGCGAAATACAGGCTCAAGGCAGCCAAGATGCTGGATTGGGGCGTTGGGTGGCGGCTCAGGGCCTGTTTTCCTCGGGACAGAGCTCCACAGTGCCACGCCTCCAGGTCACTCAGCGGTGAGAGGAGCCCAGTCCAGGGACTTCCTGTGGGGGCCCAGAGTTTGAGGTGGGGACACGGCTTTACCTAAAGTGGCTCTCTGTCTCTGTCCCTGTCCCTGTCTCTGTCTCTGTCTCTGTCCCTGTCTGTCTCTCCTCCCCCTTCTCTCTTTAACACACACCCTGGCTTGGACTGTTTCTCTTTCTCTTTCTTGGTTTCTGGGCTCTCCTGTGTTTCTCCTCTCTCTCTCTTTCTCTCTCTCCATCTTCTGTGTCTCAGTCCGTTCGCCCATCTCTCCCTGCTTCTCTGTCCCTCTGTCTGTTTCTCCTCCCGCTCTCTTCTCTCCCCATCACCTGCCCCCCCACCTCCAGCGCCCACCCCACCTCTCTCCCCCCACCCCTGCCACTCTTTCTGTTCCCCACGCCTGCCCAGTCCCCCGGGCCTTCCTCCCCTGCCCTCGAGTCCCTGTGGCCAGCGCAGAAAGGTTACTGTACACAGGAAGGACGCGGGGGGCAGAAGTAATCAACCCCGGGCGACCTCGCTGCTCCCCGCCCGGCTGGTGCTCCAGGCCCAGGCTCACCGCGCCCCCTCCCCCGCCACAGCCCGCCCCCCAGCCCCGGATCCCCTTGCTGACAAAAGGCCTATCTTCTCTCTGCCTAAATGATTTAAATTCTAATCAAACATCATTTATAGTACATCTCGGAGCCGTCTCCTGGGAGCTGCTCCCACATGAGACGTTGCCATGGCAACCGGGGGGTCTTGTTTCAGAAATGTCAGATTGTATTATTGTCTTCACACTTCTCTGATAACCTGGTGTCTCTCTCTCTCTCTCCCTCTCTCCCTCGCTCACACCACCAGCCCTAGGAATTTATTCCTCTTCTCTCTCGCTCCTCTTTTCCCTCCATCCCAGCCCATTGGCTTTCCCGGGACAACCCCAGGGGAAGTGGCGTGATGGATTTCCTCCCAGCTCCCCTCGCCAGGTCTCCCCCGCTTGGGGAAGGGGTCCCCCCCCCACTGCCCTTCATCTCCCACAGACATGCGGCCCCCTCTAGGGGCTTGCTGGAGGGCTCTGGTGTCATTTTATTTTGCTAGATATGAAAATGAGACATAGATTTTTCCAGGCGATGCGTGTGTGAAGTTCTAATCGGGCTTTGCAGGATTTTTTTTTTCTTTGGGAGGCAGGGAGAGGGAGCGGTGGGAAGGCGCAAGCCCCTGACGCATGCAGATGGAGAGGCATGGACGGGCTCGAGGCACGGCGTGCTGTGTGCACACATGCGTGTACGCGTGCGGGTGTGTGCCTGTGTGTCACATGTGCACACGTATGTGGTACTGGGGATGCCACCCTCCAGGGCTGCAGTGGTCTGGCCCCTGCTCTCGTCCTCCACAGATCTGGAGACACAATGGCCACATCCTCACTGGAGCCTGTGTCTCCCCCTGCCAGCCCACCCAGGAGAAGGGCAAGCTGTCAGGGTCAGAGCAGAAGCCCCAGCGCCCCTACGGGCACTTCCCAGCCCAGTATACCTCACAGAGCGTTATTTATGAGAATCACATCATTTAACTCTCCCCTCCCCCAATAGGAGACTCTAACATTAGCCCCATCTCACAGATGTGGAAACCGAGGCTCAGACAAATACCATGAAGGAGGCCACGTAAATGGCAGAGGCAATTATGGAGATGGGACGCCCTGCCCGTCTTGGAGGTGGGCTCAACTCCTTTCCCCTCTTTCCTTTTTGTCTAGGTCCCCAGCAAAAGTGGGGGCAGGGTGGGCCTTCCCCCACGCCTTCCCCTGGTGCCCCTACTGTCCCCCCGGGAGTGCACGCAGCGAGAGTCGTGCGCGCCTGCGCAGCTGGGCTGCCTGCCAGAGGTGCCCGCAAGCTCTCCATAACTTTTCCGCAAGGGACCCGACGTTTGCAGCTTCCCTGGGCCTCAGGCAGTAAGCGCCCGGACCTCACAGAGACTGACAGACGCGGAGAAGGACTGCAGGAGACGCGTCTGCAGCGTCCTCATCCCCGTGTCAGGGTCTCTCTCCCCATCCTGTGTCTCCCGCCACGTCTCTGTCTCTCCGTGTTGCTGCGTCGGGGCCAGGGACTGACCCTTGGAACACGGGAGCGAGAGAGGCAGGAGAAAGAGGCCCGGGGTCCCCGCCGCCCCAGCCACCCGCCCGCGCGCCCGCCCGCCCGCCCGCGCTGTTTGTCCAGGCCGGGACATTGATCGCGCCGCCCGCCCGCGCCACCTCTGATAAATCCCTGCCACGGTAATGAACCTCCGCACACACGCTCGCAAAGCACACACCAGCCCTGGCCCCAGCGGTTAATATTTAACTGAATAAGGGCCATAAATATGGAAAATGGGACTTTTAATTAAATAAGCAGCTTTTAAAAGGGCCCTTGGGCGGGAGAGGCTTTTGTTTAAATATGATTGATTTGACATGTCCTTTCTCTCTCTCGCACTCTCCCGGGCTGCCTCCCAACTACGACGTTAACTCCTGGCCCCCAGCCCCGGAGCAAGTTGGCGAGGCCAGGCCGAGCCTGCAGCAGGGGTTGAACCTAGGGGGAAGGAGGTGTCCCTACAGGGTGTGAATCCCTCTGCCCAGCCCCTGCATTTGGTTTAACCCCTCTCAGAGGTCACTGGAGTATCACCTCCTGAAAGAACAGGCCACCAGGGAAGCCCCTACCCCAGGTCCCGGGGTGCAGGGGTCCTGTAGACGTTGTACCACTGCTATCTATCCACAGTGCCTCAGTTTCCACATCTGTAACATGGGAACAATCAGGCTGGGGGCTGGGGAGGACTGCACCATGCTGGTTTCCTTTCCTGGTGTCGTCACAAGTGTGGCAGGAGACTGTGACCCCTCAGAAGTTATGGGGGCACCCAGAGGTCATAGGGCTGCATTTGGAGTGAACCCACACCCTCAGGTCTGCCAGACCCATCACAGGCTGGCAGTAACTCACCTGGGAGCGCAAAGTCCTCAGCTCCCACCCAGAAGAAGACTGCGGTAGTCAGCCCAGCCTGTCTCCTGCCTCCCAGCCAGAGGCCTTGCGCTCCCAGAACTTTCCAGAAAGAGAAACCAGGTCCCATATACACTCTGAAGTCCTTTCGACCTGATTCCATGCGTGTGCGGGACCTCAGAGCCCTACCGCCCAGAGAGGCCAACTTCCTCAGCCTGGAGCCAGGATGGGGACCCCTGGCTGCTGTGTCCCTGGGGCTCTGTGCTGGGCTCCGGGCTGTCCTTGCCTGGACGAGTCCGGGCCTCTGTGGGTGGATGTAGAAGCCAGCTCCCCGGGTGGTCAGAACAGCTATCATTTCCTGAGGGACAAGCTCCGTGGTGATCAACCTGCTTCGTGATACAGCAAGATGCGGTGTCCAACTGTCCCCATGGGCCAGCTCTTCCAGGAAGCCATCCTGGTGTGCCATGCTTGTCCCTAACTGAGCCTCCCTTCCCTGCCGTTTCCTGGCAGGACCTGCCTGTGCTGCGAGGCACGGCTCCCTGTGAGGCTCCTGCATTCATTCATTCATTCGCTCCCATATCCAAGTGCCACTTCCTGGTGGCCTCCTCTATTTCCCTCCATTGTAAGAGCAATTTTTATTTTTTCTTTTTTGCAATGTTTTGAAACTGCCATTCTGACCTATCTTTACCCACTTTTAGTTGCTAGAAATACATCGTTATGTAGGGAGGCCTCTTAGAATTCATGGCATCTTCAGGCTGGAAACGAGTTTATACCTGGCCCGGGCTTCCAGGGGTTGGAGAGAATTCAGGTAAATCAGACAGACCTGCTTGCTACTTCCTAAAGCGTGTCCTCCACCGCAGATCACACTTTAAAAGCACCTGCCTTTCTAGTTCCCTAAATAACTCATTCTGACCCCTTCACGCTTATAAATTTACTTTGTCCTCTGATTTCTTGTGCTGACGTCTGTGGCCACAAATGTGGCTCTGTCTTCCCCGGAAGAGGTGATTTTGATCAAGGGAAGAGATTTTGATTTTCAAGGGGGAACTGAGGGCTCAGACTCTGCCAGGGACTGCTCTAAGTGACCACGCACTCTCTCGTTGAGTCTTCACCACAAGCCCTTAAGCCACGTGCCGGTATCACCCATCTGAGTCAGCAGATGAGGAGCAGTGCGCCTCCCAGAAGGGACTTCCTTGTGCCCTCTAGGGCCCCACACAGAGAGATGGAGCGGCCAGGGAGCTCCATCAAGAAGCCAGAGTGGCGAGCTAGAGACCTGGCACAGTCGCAGCCCCTAACAACCTTGCTTCAGTTGAAGTGTCCAGAACCAGGGGCCCAGTGGTAGCTCCAAGGACAGTTGACGTTCCCCTTCTCCTAGGGCAGCTGTGGGCTGGGTTACCGGTCAGCGAGACTCCCCATCTCTCTTGACTGCCATATTGGTTGCCATGGCAACCCCTCCCAGGCATCACCTGGTTCCGGCCCGCCGAGTCTGTTGCCTGAGCTGAGGGTTTCAGCCAGTCAGGTACGAGGCTGGTGCCGGACTTGGGTGGAGACGGTGGTGGAGGTACTGAGTTACAGGCGCAGGGGAGGGCGCCAGGGAGGAGGCCCCTGCATGCCCACCTTGTGAGCCCAGAGTAACTTGGGATGAAACCACGTGCCAAATTTGTTTGAAAAGAGACCCTCAGCCTGAGGATTCCTGCCCCCCAACTCCCAAATGTCCCTCATGAGTCCTCCACATTCCATGTTCCCAGGTCACTCCTGCTAGCTCGACACCCGGCCAGCATCGGGTTCCAGCCACCTTCCTTTCTTTCCTGGACAACCGCAAACCCTCTTCATGGGTTTGCTGGGTGGTGATCTGAACCCAGGGCGCCCCTTCCACCCCAAGGCCAGGCAGCCTTCTCCAGCCGAAGGCCCTTCCCGCCCCGCCCTGCCTGTCTTTCCTCTCGGCAGTAACCCAAGCCCATCTAGGCCGCCGCTCACACTGTGAGCAACAGGGCCGCATCATGCCCAGGAAACACCGGACACCAGGGAGGCAGGGAGCAAAGGTCAGGGGAGGCCAGCTCCTCTTGGTGTCAGAGAAGATTATGAGTCCTGGCTCTCAGAGCTGAGGGCTGGGGCCGAAGTGAGCCTGTGATCCCAAGTGAGAAGAGGTCGGAGGTCACCAGCTGGCGCCTTTGTGTGTCAATATTAACACAAGAGTCGCCTAATTGGGGTGGGTCAGCCAGTGTGCCCAGCCAGGACACACGGCAGGAGAGAGAGGGACAGATCAACCCCACGCACTGCTTGACATAAGCCAGTTCACACCGCGTGCACATTAAAACTGCCACTGATGATATTAAAGTGGAAGTAGCATCAGCCAGCTATGGGGACGGAGCCTGTTTGGGCTTGTTTCCTGCACTTGAGCAATTGCATCGTGCGGCCTTCTAGCCTCCCAGTAAGATTCTTTGCTGCCTCACCCTACAGTCAAGGAAACTGGGCACAAGATGGCAATGCCATGGGCCAGGGCAACAAGGCCATGGGGCAAGCTCATCTGTCCCCTCCCAGTGCTGGGGAACATGGATGACTGTCTCTACTTCATGAAGGAAAAAAATGAGGCTCAGAGAGGAATCAAGCTTGTCCAAAGCCCACACAGCTGTTGATGACAGAGCTGAGTGGCAAATACAAGCATGTCCCCCGAGTTCACGACAGCCCAGCAGCTGCATGTCTTTAAGCTCATTCCTCCCGGGGAGTGCTCTGAAAGCTCCTTCTCCACCCACCCATGTCCTCTGCTGCTTCCCTCCTGGACTTAGGAACGGTGACCTTTCCCTGGCTGATGGACACAGACTGACCATGGAGGCCAGCACTCTTCTCCCCTGGTTGGGGTTCAGTGGCATCTGGAGGACTTTTGCGGGAAGGGTCACGTCTAGGAACTTCACACCTTGCCCTCTCTGCAGCCAATCCATGGAGCCACCCAGCGCCCCAGTGCTGTGATTGGAAACCAGCCCAGGAGCACTGAATACCACGAGTGTGTCTCGAGGCCCTGCAGACTCAAAGCCACCGTGGTGAGCAGGGCCCAGCCCGTCTCTGCCTGCCAGGACCTGGCATGCTAGGGTGAGAGGTAGACAGTGACCCTGGACCCATACTCACAGTGACACAGAGTCTGTGAGGAGAGCCGCTGAGGGCAGGAGGGCTCCACTGAGCAACGTCGCCACCAAGGTGGGGGTGTAGCACTGGCAAAGGTCTGACGTGCTCGCCCATTGGGTCTGGGAAGGTGAATAGCCCCATTTTATCAGTGAGAAAACTAAGGTTTGGGACTTTCAAGTTCTTGGCAGGCAGGGCCTGGATCCTGACCTAGGCCTGTCTGATGTTACATCTTTGACCCTGAGACTGGTATCCTGTGCTGATGGGAAGAAAATGCGCCCCTGGGGGAAAATGCAGGTTGGTCTGGGGTGTGTGCTGTACTGGGAGGGTTAGGGGACCACAGAAGAAACTCAGCTCATAAGAAATCAAGGAAAAAGAACCATATTGTCTCAAACAATGCAAAGCCAAGAATGGATGGCTTTTGGGCAGCCGGGCTCAGGGGCTGAATGTGTGCGTCTCTCTTTCCCTGGTTCTGCTTCTCAGGTCTAGCCTTGATTATCAGACTCTGCAAGATACATCCTGCAGCCCTCTGCAGTCCCCTTCCTCTCAGTGCTAACTGCGCCTCCTCTCTACCAATGCTACCATCTTTGTCATGTGCCCATCCTAGAACCAACCAGAGTAGTTAGGGGAGCTGGAATACTCTGATTGGCTCGAGGTTGGTCACATGACTACCCCGGAACCAATGGGGAGTTGGCATACTTGGTCAGAAAATGGCAATGAATTGCATAGAAGAGCCTGTGCACAAGGCAAAAGGGCCCATGGGTGGATCCCCCCTCACCACCACCAAGACCCAAATAAAAAATCTTCACTTAAAAGTGAAAGCAATTTTTTTATGGGAGACATCAGACCTTCATTGCATCATTTACACTCCGGCTAGGCCTGGAGTCGCCTGTCCTTCCCTCTATGCTGCCAGCCTGCCCTCCCCACCTCACCTGGAAACTAGGGATTTCCCCAACAGCAGCCTCACAAACTTCAGGGGTTCTAGCCCAGTGAATGCTTCAAGTTAGGGCTCTGTTGGTATCGGTGTCCTGAGCTTTACCACACCCACTCTGCAGGACAGAACCTGGGCTTGCTTTAAGCCACACCCTGGGTGGTGGAACCAGACCTAGTCAGATGTGGCTTCCGGCATCTGGGCTTGGTCACGATGACCCTGTGTCACTTGTGGTTTTTCTTTTAGCCACTTAGGCCAATTTATGAAATGGGCTACACTGGATGCTGCTCATTTTATCATGATTTAGATCAAAAGACTCCTTAGGCATAGGTTCATTCACTCATTGTAAATAGAGGAAGCGAATCCACCTAGACAGTAAGCACTGACTCCACTACGCCATCCATGAGAATTTGAGTTATCAGGAAGCCAGGTATGGTGGTGCACACATGTAATCCCAGCATTCAGGAGCCTGAGGCAGGAGGATCTCCATGAGTTCGAGGCTATCCTGAGCTACATAATGAGCTTGAAAACAACCTGAACTGCAGAGCGAGAAACTGTCTCAAAAACAAATTGGAGCCATCAGAGTAGCTGAGCACGGGTCATATGCCCGTAATCCTGGAACTCAGAAAGCTTAAGCAGGAGGATCACCAGAAGTCAAAGGCCAGCCTGGGCTACATAGTTGAGCTACATAGCAGACCTGTCTCAGAAACAAAACCACAATCATCAGGGTATCTGTGATCGGATCACAAGACAGAGATAAGCAGACACCCCATGTCCAGCACCATCAGGAAGCCACTCTGCCTCTATTCCAAGTGCCCTCAAGGCCATCACAGCAGTTACTTCTTCTGGACCACTGATTTGGTCTGCTTTGTGTAGCTGTAACAGAACCCCCAAGGCTGGGTAACTTTGTAAAGAAAAGAGGTTTTCTGAGCTTCCAACCTTGGAAGTCCATCTGCTGGGCTCCAGTGAGGGCCTCATGGTGGGCGGTGCCAGGCTTCCTAGCAACTCCACTGCTTCACACCTGCCACACCCCATCTCTTACAAGCCTCACCTCCCAACACCACCCTGTGGGGAGCAAGTCTCAACATGAGCAGGGCATGCACACCATAATAGACACCTACTCTGTGCTAAGCCCTAGAACTGAGCATGGTGTCAGGGGACCTCCCAGAAGTTCCCCCGTGGAGGTCTCACCGTGCATGTGCAAAAGGTGAGGGGCAGAGAAGCGGGGTGACATTCTCAGAGTCACAGTCCGTGAGGCAGAGCTGGGACTTGAACTCAGGTCTGTCTCCACACACGTGAGAATCGATCTCGTGGCCATGGCCTTCCACCTCCTCTTGGAGTGTTGGGTGTTCCATGGCTTTCCAGAGTGCTCAGTGTTTAATTGATTTCCAGGGATTTGGTTTGGCTTGATTTTTCTCTTGTTTTGTTTTCCAGTCCTGAGGATTGAACCCAGGGCTTCCTGTGTGCGAGGCAAGCAATCTAGCCCAAGCTACATCACCGGAGCTTTACAATTTTTTATTTTTTATTTTGAGGCTCCTGCAAAGTCTCAGGGTGGCCTCAGACTTGTGATCCTCCTGGCTCAGCCTAGCAAGTAGATGGAATTACAGACACGCGGTACTGAACCCAGCCAATTTTTCAGCCAGACCAGGTGGATATTTGCACGATTCTGAGATCAACATCTTCCTTAAGGTTCCTGTCTTCGGAGCTTTCTCGGCTTCCCCTGGCTCTGATCCTGTCTCTGGGCATCCCAGACAGGATGCTGGTTCACCTAGTCCTTAGCGAGCAGCTGCACCTCAGTCAGATGCCCCTGCTTGAGCCAGGACCACACAGATCCTATCTAAAACCCTGCCTGGCAGACACAACCCACTTAGCAGGTGAGAAAGACTCGGAGAAGTTGATCCTGGGGCTGAGCAGAACAGAGAGCCCATCCTTGGTCCCCACGATGACAGGTCAGCTCCTCCTGCATGGCTGTCCTCGGCCTTTGAGAAGGTCAGCAGCGGGTGGGGACCACCTCGAAGCACAGGCGGGTGGGAGCCAGCAGAGGAGACTTTAATAGCCCTGGCGCCACCTGACATTTGAGTTTTACACTCTGTGGAAAGTGCACTAATTACTCCTGCTCACTTGCAAGTCCAACTTAACGGCCACTTGGATTTTATGGAGTGCTGGGGGCACTGGGTGGCTTCTTGAGACCTCAGTGGCAGAGGGTGAGCTGCCTCCTCAGGGGCTCCAACGGGTGGCTCTCTGCCGGAAAGCTGCACACGGCTCCGCCATTCGCCCAGGCCCCTGGAGGGAGGCAGAGCACATTGTTCCCATTCAGCAGGTGGGAAAACCAAGGCAAGTTCTGGGGTGGGGGTGGGGGTGGGCTGTCCATCTAGCCCTGGAACCTGGCCTTCTTTTTTTTTTTTTAAACATTGATTTCAGCTTCCCTGGGATAGATAAAGGAACGGCTGCTAAGGAAACAGGGGCTCTCGGTCTTCCCCAGACAATCACAAGTGAAAGCAAGAAGGTCCCCTCCAGTTCCCTACCCCCCATACATTTTATAGATGAAGACAAATTGCATTAATAAATGCTTGTTGCAGAGGAATAAATGAATGACTGTGTTACATGTTTAGGGGTCCTCTGACGCACCACAGCCCGGGGTGCCTGTCAGGTTGTTTAGACTGTGTTCTGCACCCCCTCGGGGGATGGCCGTAGTGGCCCATGTCTAAGGCAGTCCCAAGGAGCTCTGGCTGCAGGGGACACAACACGCATTCTAGGCGTGAAACATAGCAGTAAGGGCCGGTGGGGCGCCGGCTGACGCAGTGCTCTGCTCTGGCTGCTTTGGTCTCTTGCCGGTGACCCCGGAAGATGGGTGCTACCACCCACTGTGCAAACGAGGAAGTCAAGCCGTCGGGGTGGGGCTAAGTCACCTGCCTGAAGCCACTCAGAGCAGGACTGATAAAGGATCCAAACCCAAGGCCCTGCACTGAGCGCCCCGGGCCAGGGAGGCTCCACCACTTGCCTCGGCCAGGGCTGGAGCACCGGAAGAGGAGGGACTGAGCCCGCGAGGCTTCGGCTCTGGAATTTGCGGTGCCCCGTGGGCCAGTGAGCCGTGGCCAAAGCGAAGTCCAGCCAAGCCAGAAGTGTCTCAGCGGACCCCCACCCCCTCCTGGGAGGAGACTGAAGCCGGCTCAGCCCCTTTGTGTGCCGGCTGGAAAGCGGATGTCCTGCCCCTGTGGGGGCTCTAGTTTCTGCCCCCTCCTGCCTCCTCCCGGATTCCAGTGGCTTTCAGGGGCCCACCAGGCCTTCCAGACTGCTGACATTTTACACGGGCCTGCGGTTTCCCCTGTGGTCAGCTCCGGGCAGTGATAACAGGATTAACCCCGTGGCGGCAGATCACTTAATTAAACTTTGGGAGGAAGAACGGTGCCTCCTCTCCTGGCGGCTCTGGGGAGGTTAGAAGGAAGGGGATCTCAGGGGCCAGGCAGAGGCATTGTGCCCCCTGCAGTCAGTTCTGCAGTCAACCAAAGCCTAAGAGCATCCTTCCGGCCTCCCTGCGCCAGAGGTCTGGGAAACTAGGTCCTGTCACAGTTTGTTACTAAGGGTACACATACAGAAATGAGGAGTCCACACCCTCGCGCGGTGTGGAGGCTAGAGCCCCTCCCACCAGAGACTGTCCACAGCGCCTCCCACAGGGGTGGAGCCTATGAATCCCTCCCGTAGCCTACAACCTGTCTCTCTTGAGGTGGAGCCTATAAAAATTCCTCCCATGGGGGCGGGGTGAGGCCTACAGCACCTCCCACTGCAGGTGGAGTACACCGTATCTCTAGAGAAGGCCGGATTTTACGGCCTATCCCACTGAGGGATGGATTATCCCTTGACTCTGGGCTGGCCTCTGGTTTGCTTTGACCATTAGAACTTTTCAGAAGTGCCTTGTGATTATTTATTTATTTATTTGTTTATTTGATACAGAGTTTCGCTTCGCAGTTGGATTTGTAGTGATCCGTGATCCTCCTGTCTTAGCCTCCCCAGCACTGGGATTACAAACATGGGCCACCATGCCTGTTTTGGGGTCAGCATGGCTTGCCTGGTGCTTGGGGCTGGAACAGCATGCAATACCGGGGATCAAACTCAGGTCCTTGTGTTTGCCAGGAAGGTGCTTAGACTGTCGAGCTATCTCCCAGCTCCCCCATGCTAATTCTGAGTCCAGCCCTCCAGAGACCTATCAGCCTTGTACCCAGAGCTTTTACCTTTAGAGTGACCCTGGGCAGTCCTGCTGTAGGATGAGTGACCACGGGGAGAGGAGCCGAGGTGCGGGCCATTGTAGACCAGCGGCCTCCAGCTGACCTTCAGACAAGGGAGGGCAGCACTCTGGGTCAGCGGAGCTACCACCCTTCTCACCACTGTCCACAGGAGCCAGAGAGAAGCCTGGCCACGACACAGAGGCTGGTGAGGAAACACTTTGGGCTTGCAGTGCGGTGCTGCCCAGTGTGGGGCTGTTTGTTTCGCAGCACTACTGCTGCTCAGGCTGACTGACGCAGCCTCGCCTTGCCTTTGTATCCCCTCTGCCCTCCCCCTGGGCCCATCTTATACCTCAGCTGAGACCTGCAGGTGGAGTCTACCTCAGTAAGGTGAAGAGGGCAGGGTGGGCATTTCAGGCTGTCATCACAGCAGGCGCCAAGGCCCTGTGACAGGTGGGACCATGACAGGCTGAGAGAAATGAAGACAAGCCAGAGGAGGGGCGTTGACGTGCTGAAACAGGAAGCTCTGCATGGGCAAGGGAGGCCGGCTCCTCCGCCCCTTGCACACACCCACCCTGTGAGAGAGTCTGCATCCTTCCTCCTTGGACGGATGGGCGAGTTCGGGGGACCCTGGCTGAGAGTCAGCCACCCTGAAGCTTCTGTCAGGATGTGCAACAGGCAGCCTTGTCCCCGTGGGCTCAAGTCCTCAAAGGCGCCACCAGTAAGGAGCCTGAGTGGGAGCCAGAGCCCTGGGAGCTCCCCGTGTAGGGACATGGGTGTCCCAGCACCATTGGCTCAGACCTCAGGTTTCTCTTGCCAAGGAAAGAAATCAGCCCTAGAGCAGCTTCTCTAGCCTTCTGTTTCATCTCTTTTCCTTCCTTCTTTTTATTTCCTTTTTGGTACTGGGGCCCTAGAACCTTCACAGTGAGCTGCATCCCACCCTCTATTTTAAAACTTTTAAAATTTTGAGACAGAGTCTCAACAAAACCTCTCAGTTACCCAGGCTAGGCTCCTACCTGCCATCCTCCTGTCTCAGCCTTCCAGAGTGCCGCAACGACAGCCTGGCTTCTCTTTCTTCTCAGCCTTCATAGCAATTAGCATTTATCTCAAAAGCAACCCTGATTTAATAGCTGCCTAAGGCAGGAAAGAGTTCCTCAATTGATTAGTAATGTCTGCTTCAGAATGGGAAAAGAGCATGAGTGATGTGTGCTATATATGTGCTATTTTGCTGTAGGGAGTGCTCTGGTCTTTCCGTGAACATCTCAAACCAGTGTAGGAGTCAACTTTTGAAGGTCAGCTTCAAACTGACCAGTTAGGCAAAGACTGAAAGCATTCGCACCTGAGAAAGCGTCAGGGAACAAAGGGTTGGAAGACCATAGAGAGAAGCCAAGAGGTGTGGGCAGCAGGCAGTGGCTGCAGGTGTGTGTACAAAGGACAGGTCATGGAGGACAAGTGCTGGCTGGCTGGGGTGAGTAGGGGAAAGAACACAACTTTGGGTACTCCCCCTCCCCCAACTCCAGTCCTCACCGCAGCACTGATCCGAGGTTGCTCAGGCCACAGCTGTGCGATATCAGCACAGTGCTCCGCCAGGTGTGCCCCACCGGCCTGCTCTTATAAAGCAGGGCAGGGGCCTGGAGACCCTCTGTGGGCCTGTTGGCTGCACTGCTTTCCCTAGCTTGGCCACCATGGCGGAGCAGAGAAGCCGCAGCAGCTCCCACCAGCTGCAAAAGCGAAATGCCACCCGGTGCTTAGGGGCCCCTGCTTACCCCATCCCACGTGGCGCGAGAGCTGCTTTCTTCAGAAGGGAAAACCGAGGCCTATAGCAGCCAAGTGACTTTTCCAGCTCCCACCACGGGTGTGGAGGTAGGGCTCTATCCACCGCCTGGCCAAACTCTCCTTTACTGCCACCTGCCTCTTTTTTTATTTTATTTTATTTTTTATTAAAGCCGGCTCAGCCTGCCCTGGGGGTGGCGGTGGAGCTGGCGCAACACGTGGTGCCTGAGACCACACTGCGGTGCAGCCCGCCTGCCTCTTGAAAAGCATGCAAAAACCTTTTTTTTTAAACACATGAGAAAATGAAATGCCTGGCGCCCCCGTCGTTAATTTGGGATGGTGACAGTATGGGCGGCTATTAGTTGTCCCCTTGTCATTTTCTCATTGCCATTACTGGTACTGCTAGGGGTAGACTCAATTTCCACCTTGTCCTCACAAAAAGAATCCGATGAAACTGGGGGCATATCCGGGCGTGGTGGCACACGCCTGTAATCCCAGCGCTTAGGAGGCTGAGGCAGGAGGATTGGTGTGAATCTGAGACCAGCCTGGGCTACAAAAGTGAGCTCAAGGCCAGCCTGAACAGCATAGGGAGACCCTGTCTCAAAAAGACCAAAAAAAAAAAAAAAAAAAACAGGAAAGAAAGAAACTGGGGGCATCATTAGCTCCTGTTTATAGATGGGGAAACTGAGGCTTAGGCAGTGTTGTGACAGGTCTCAGCCCTCCAGGAGACAGCGCTGGGATCTGAACCCCGACATGCTGTGCACCCTGCGCGCCTCCTCTGCCTCAGCGGCCAACATCAGTCCTGTCCCCGCAGCCCCTCACCCCTTGCTCCTGCCCCTCAGACTGTGGTGCGTCTCCATCTCTCGTCTCCCGCACGTGCCGGAGGGCACAGGCAGGTGTGGCACAGGAGGGAGCCTCGGCTCCTGTTGCTCAAGGGGGAAACTGAGGCCCAGGGAGGCCCGGCTGGCTGGGAGGGCAGGCCGGGGCGCCCTGCAGGGGGGGGCTCCCTCCGGCCCGGAGTCCAGCCGGAAGTCTTCCCTCTCGCCCTCCCGCCTGCGGTGTCCCCCGTGGGGGACAGTGATGGATTCGGCGGCCTCCGTTCTCATTCCCCATCCCGCACTGCGCGCCCTCCCTCCCCGGCTCCTCCTGCAGACAGATGACAAGTGAGAACGTCTGTGACCCAGAGAAATTATCTTCCCTTCTCTTTCACCGCATAATTTTCTGCCCTCTCGTCTGGACAAGCCTGGGTGATTTTTAGCTACAAAAAAAGAGGTGGGGGGGAAATTATCATTCATGAAAAAAAAAAAAAATAGAAGGCGGCTCCTAGCTCGCCGACAGACAGGCTGTCTCCGGGTGAAAATGAGAATCTCCCGCCTTGTGAACTGGGGGGATGCGGCAGGGTGCTGCGCAGGAGGATGAGCGCGAGCCTCCGTGGAGGCTGGCCCTGGCCCTTGGCCTGCAGAGGCCCAACACACCTGCAGATTTTCCTGGGGGTGTCCTGCAGTGCCCCTGTAGGGGTGCACACCTGGAGGGCTTCAGGGACCCAGCACCACTGTGAACAACCTGTTATTTTCTGGCACTACCTAGCTCTGCTCTGCAGACTCCTGTGCCCAGGACCTGAAACTGCCCCTGGCCTGAGCCAGGTGTGTGGTAACACACTGGGGAGGCTGAGGCAGGAGGATCTCTGAGTTCAAAGCCTGCCTGAATCGAATAGTAAGACCCTACCTCACAAACAAACAAACATATCTCTGTTTTAATTTTCTGATTTAAAGTCTCAAACACTACAAGCAAGGTTCTTAGGGAGTGCGAGTCCACACATCTTCTTAACGCTGTAAGCAACCACAGCTAACAAGTAAGAATCCCTTTTTCAATGCAAATCCCACGACTTCATAAATATAACCACGCACACTGAATTCCTCAGTGTTTCTCGCTGGCCACTGCCCCTGCCTAACTGTGCAGCCTCAGGTAAAATCTTAAACCTCTCTGAATCTCTTTTTTTTTTTTTTTTTTTCTTTTGATCTTTTTGAGACAGGGTCTCACTATGCAGTTCAGGCTGGCCTTGAGCTCACTTTTGTAGCCCAGGCTGGTCTTGAACTCGCACCGCTCCTCCAGCCTCAGCCTCCCAACTGCTGGGATTACAGGTATGCGCCACCACGCCCGGCTTGAATCTCTTTTCTCATTTGTAAAATGGACACAGTTATGGATTGTAGGCTATGGGGGAGTTGAATGAACGTATGGGTATGCTCAAAACAAGCAATACAGTGTGTACAGAAAAGCTCTGAGAGTTTTCAGATTTTGCACTGAGGCTCCGGGTCTCGGGGGAGTGGACTCTCAGCTGGAGGAAGAAGGGATTGGCATATACTGCTCGTGGTTGGTCCCAGACAGAGCTGGGCTCTTCCTGCTCTGTGATCTTGGGTAAGTCGCTTTCCCTCTCTGGGGTGCACTGTCACGATTTGTAAAATAAAGATAATATCACCAAGGAGGGCTATTGTGAGGGGGGCAGCAGGGTGCCGTTCGGGCTTCTGTGTCTCGATTCCATGGGGTTGTTGCTTCTGAGAAGCAATCAAGGGGTTCAGGTCCGAGCAACCCGCCTTCCCCAGCCCATGGCTATTACTCTGGGGACAGGGTGAGTATTATGGTTTGTGTCTAGTTGTTCCCCCAATGCCGCATGTGGTCATGGAGCAGGAGTTCTAGAGTCTGAGATTAACTCATGAGTCACTGGGATTATTGGTTTTAGTACTGCTGGGATTATGGATGTGAGTACTACTCCCCACCTGGGGTGATAGCCTGAATGCAATATAAGAGAGATGGAGAGACAGACTCTCCTTTCTGTTGCCATTGTTGCCGTTCCACCACCATGAGCTGCTGCTCTCTGCCATGTGCCTCTCTGCCTTGGAGCCAGCTGAGTATGGACTGAAACCTCCAGTAACTGTGAACTAAATAAACCTTTCCTTCCTTCATTTTGGGTGTCGGGTATTTGTCCCAGCAATGAGAGAAGAGTAACTGAGACAGTGAGTCTTGGGTGGTTGGTGAAGGGTCAGAAATGAGGCACACACATCCCACTAAAATGGGCTTTTTTGAGTGGTCACCATGGAGAGAGGGGAGATCCTGAATTAAAACAGCTCCAACTTCCTGGGGGGCCCCCACCTGCTAGGGAGGCAGGAGGTCCCCTGAACCAGTGTCCTGGGGGACCCAGGGTCCCAGAGACCCTTCCAGGGGGTCTGCAGGGCCTCCTCCTGGCCTCCTCTCTGTATAGCCGGGTTTTCTCTGGACTCCACGACAGAATGGCAGGTCGCATCACTTGGTGAGCAGAGGCCTGGGCAGGCACCAGGAGGTGTCACAAAGCCTGACACTGTGGTCATTTGCAGAGATAAAGCCTGGTGGGACTCTTTCCACACCGTGGGAAAATGTGACTTGCTCTCCATAAGACTGTGCTAATGAACCCGGTGTGGTGGCACAGGTGGGAGAGCCCAGCACTGAGGCAGGAGGATCATGGTGAGTTCCAGAGCAGCCCGGGCTACAAAGTGAGCTCGAGGGCAGCCTGAACTGCACTGAAACTCTGTCTCAGAAAAAAAAAAAAAAAAGTGTTGCTCTTACCTTACGAGTTCACTGCTGTCTCCTCAGCAGGGCTTAATCCCCCACCTCGCACAGGTGAGGTAAGCACGCCAACCCTGAGCCGCAGGCCCATTCTGGAACGTCTGTTTTGATGCCTAAAACTGTAAATATCGATAGGTACTAAAGGTGAGCCAAAACTACCATGCAGATTTAAACTTCTGTTGTCTGTTTGTTTTTAATTGTATTACAGGAAGAGCCACGTGGCAGCGGATCCGCTGCGGTCCTTTTCTGGCCTTGAACACATGCCGTCACGTGTGGACGCAGCACGCGGCATGCGGCATGTCTTTGCGAGGCTGCCTTTCCGATGGGGGGCATTGGGTGGCGGCACTCACCGTATTTTTGATCACACTATGTAAAGAGACCAAGAGAAGGGCTGGTGGGAAGGGGGGAGGGGGAGGGGAGATGCGGAAGGAGGGACGAGGGCGTCGGGATGACACCCCCAGCCTGCGCTACCTTGTCGAGGCGGCTTGGCCCAGCGCCCCCTGCTGGCCAAACTAAATGAAGACTGGAGGGAAGTCTCGTTTTGACCTGCTCCCTGACCTCCACCTGCCCACACTGAAATCGAATCCAGGACCTCCACCCTCGGTGTTATCCCCAGGCCTTTTCAATTGTTTAACTCTGATTCTGGTTTTCTAAGGGATAAGTCACTTAGTTGCCCAGGCTGGACTCAAAATCAGGACCGTCCTGCCTCAGCCTCCTAAAGTGCTGGGGCTCCGCACCCTCTGGATCAGCACCTCCCACACTGAGTGGGCTGAGGGCAAGTGAACGGCGTCCAGCGCCTGCCCTCACTGAGTGTCCACCGCGCATCAACAGAGCTGCCCGGAGCCTGTTCAGCCCCACCCCCGCTCCCTTTGGACACTCGCTTCTTCTCTAGCAGAGTGGCCCGTTGTGAGGGCAGAGCGGCGAGCCTGCGCCGTGGGCGAGCCTGGGGTCTGAGCGAGAGGCGCACGTGCAGGAGGAGGACAAGCGCTCTGCTTCCTGGAGACTCCTGAGAGCTCCGTGGAGGTCTGCCGCCTGCTACCCGGGGGGGGGGGGAGCAGCTGTCACTCGTGGCTGAGGTGACGCAAGGGACTGGAGGGCATAACCGGTGACCCTGGCCATGAGGTTGTGCTGGGCGGTCTCTAGGGAACCCTCTAGCAGGGATGGTGACAGGCGGCTATGGCTTGCACATTGTGATCCCAGCACTCGGGAGGCTGAGGCAGGAGGGTCGCTTGGAAATTGAGGCCAGCCTGGGCTACATAGTAAGATCCTGTCTCAAATGAACAGAATTCAAGCCTGCCTCGGTTTCTTACAATTGAATGTGGTGCTGGAGCAGAGACACTTATTTCAGGCAGCTGTGGGTTCACTTTACCATCCTCGAGGCCTCCCTTCCCATCCTGCGGTCTTAGGGCTGTTGCTTTTGGATTCACGCTCACCTATGTTGCTATTCACCCTCATATTCCACAGATCAGCTCAAGAACTCTTTGGAGCCAGGCAGGTGGCTCAGTAGCACAGCATCTGCCTGGCAAATGGGAGGTCATCGGTTCGATTCCTGGTATTTAAAAAATGCTTTTGTGAGCAAAAGCCAACTAAGTACACCTTAAATGGTTGGGAATCATTCTTCTTGAATAGTGGAAACTCTGGAGCGAGGTGGCCCACTGTTTCAGGGCGCAGCACACCCTGCCTAGGTGGTGCGCCAAACTGCTGCCTCGGTCTCTTCCTTATAGCTCAGGCGGCCTAGGGGCCCTGGCAGCACGCCGTACTCACCCTCCTCCCTGTTTCTCTGGAGACTGAGCCCGAGACCTCTCTCAGCCTAGGCAAGTGCTCTACCACCCAGCTACCCACCAACCCTTTGTAATATTTTTAAGACAGGGTCTGGATAAGTCACCCAGGCAACCCTCCTGCCTCAGCCTCTTGAGTACACACACACACACACACACACACACACACACACACACGGAGTTTGCAGGCAGTGTGTCCTCCACTGCACACACGTGAATGAGAAGAGAGAAACAGGGATGCCAAAGATGGCAAAGCATAAATAAGGAGAGAGCTCACATTTTGCCGCCAGCCTCTCCACTTCCCTCTGTCCCCTGCACACGGGGCTGATGACAGGCCACACCGTGCACTGTCCTGGGCCCCACCCTTGGCACGGTTGTCATATGCTGGGTCCCTGATAGGTTTTGTCACACTTGGAGCTGACACTGCCAGATAGGGCCGTGGCAGGGTGGGACAGGGCTGCACCTTACACAAAATGCGCTCAGCACCTTGGCCTGAAATAGGCTCAGCTTGGAGCTGTCCTGCTCTGCCCAGCAGGAGAGGACCTGGGGGACGTGGAAGGCCACCAGCCCGGCTGTCCTCACCCGGCAGCTGCCGTCCACATGCTGGTAAGAATCCCTAGGAGAAAGGCATGCGTGTCCCTCCAGCCACCTTCTCCAACCGGCCAGAGGTGACTCCCTCTCCTCCTCTGGACCCTGCACTTCCTCTTGTGGGGCAGGACTGAGGCTGGGCCAGAGGGCCTCCGCCCTGAGCTATGCTCCCAAACATTTCCTTGTCTTGCATGTGGAGACAGGCTCTTATCATCATTGAGTTGCCTGGGTTGGGCATGACCTGTGTTCTCCTGCCTCAGCCTCCAGAGTGCTGGGATAACTGTGCGCCCACCATGCTGGGCTCTGTTCCTGACATGTTGCTCTTCCACCTGCAGGCTCTGAATTTGGCCCCTCTGTGACCACCTGACCATCTCAGGACTACAGAAGGACCAGTTGCTCCTCCTGCTAGCAGCGTACCTGGGCAAAACTGCCCTGCTCCCGGGGCCTGGAGCAGAGCACCAGGCTGCTATTTGGCAAAGCTGGTTCTAAAGAAGCTCAGCTCTGCCCCACCCCTGCACACCGTCCCGTGCAGAGCGCTGCGGCCTTGCAGCTCATCCTTTACACAGGAGATGGGCGTGGCCTGCCCACCCTGCCAGGCCACTTCCTGGCAGCCTCCCATGCATCTGCCTTCAGGGACCTGTGGGGCCACCATGGGTTCGATCCACTCTACAGAGGCAGAAGCCACCTCTTTGTGGACAAGGGCCTAGCGGCCTCAGGTGGGGCCTTAGACAGGGGCCAGCGCAGGCCTGGGTAGCATCTTTCCTCTGCAGGTCATGGTGTGACTTCAGTGGAGGTCAGGCGGAAGCCCGAGCCTTGGATCTCTTCAGTGAGGACCTTGTTAGAACCAGAAGGGAGAGAGGGAGGGAAGGAGGGAGGGACAGAGAAAGGGAGGGGGAGAGAGAGGAGGGGAGGAAGAGGAGGAGAAAGAGGGAGGGAGGAGAGGAAGAGGGCGAGAGAGGGAGGGAGAAAAAGAAGTGGGAGAGGGAGAGGGAGAGGGAGAGAGACCCCCATGGTTTCCAGGCGACGCTGCCATACAAACCTTTTCCCTGTATAGCAGCAAGTCCCAGGGGGACCAGGGGCAAAGAGGAATATTTTATCAGCCATGTACACGTGTAAGCAGAAGTGGGGCTGAGAAGCACAACCTCGCTCCCCCCGAGCAGTAGGGCAGGAAGGAGGTGGTGGGAAGGACTCGATGGCGCCGGGTCACAGCAAGCACGCGATGGGCCTCGGCTCTCACTCTTGTCACGTTACCAAGGTAAATGTCTGCACATGGGGTGCTCTGGGTACATCCTCGATTTGTATCCAGAAATAAGCATGCTGGGGGTCGGGCAGTGGCCAGTGCCCATGGCGGCCTAAGGTGCCTCAGGTGGCCCAGCCTGAGAGGCTGAGGCAGGAGGAGCCCAAGTTTGAGCCCAGCCTGGCAACTTAGAGACTTGGTGAGACTGTCTCAAACTAAAGAATAAAAAGGGCGGGGGATGTAACTTAAGTGTGAAGGCTCCGGCTTCAGTCCTCAGTACCACAAACAAACAAACAAACCCTAATATACATAAAAGAGGTAAACACTGAGGAACATAAAGTATTTTCAACCCACAGAGGAATGGGAAATGGGATTCTCCAGAGATGGGGACCCACGCTTCTCACCTATGAGCCGCTGCTGATGTCAGGTTTGGGGGTGCTTTGGCTCCTGGAGAAAGCAGCTGCTTGAGTTGAGTACCCGAGGCACCTGGCTGAGAGGCCCAGCTGCCTGCTTCTGGTCAGTGAGCCCAGGGGTCCACACCGTTCGTAGTGTGCCAGTACTTGGGGCCAAAGATGCACCTTGGCCCTACTGAGGTGCCGCCTTTTCCCTAACTTTCGGGGCCTCACATCATTCCTAAGGGGCTCAAGAACAAGAGGGAAGAGTAATGGGAGCCCTTCAGGGAGCACCTGCTCCCCCCAGAGCTCGGGGTGCGTGCAGCCGGCCTTGCAGGGAGCTGCCAGCCCGCTGGCCTGTGAGGCGGGAGCCACCGGCGGGCCAGGGCTGGAGGTGGTTGTGTGTGTGTGTGTGTGTGAGGGGGGTGGGATCAGTGCTGCCTGCTTTGCTCTGCAAGCTGGGGACACTGAGGCAGAGAAGTGCCCGCCCACGATGACTGTGACTGGTTCTGGAAGGCCCAGTTCTGGTGCCGGGTCCGGAAGCTCCTGCCCTACAACACAGCCGGAGGATGATCCAAGGTGAAGACCACGCACGGCATCCTAGCTTCGCCCTGAAGCAAGTGCCGGGCTGCCACTGCGAGCTCGGTGGAGAGTTTTGAGATTTAAAGAAAAACAAAAAGTTAAGCAAAGAGAGGTGGAGAGAGAGAAGAAGAAGAGAAAGAAAGGTGAGAAATCAGGAACCCATCTGGACCATGCAGCACATTGAAATTGCCCCGCATTAAAAATTCACCAGCCAGTGAATTTTCAAGGGATTTGTAGTAATTAGATGACAAAATGCTGGCAAATCTCGGGCTTGCCAAAGATGTTACTCAGGGGTCAAAGACTCCACACTTTCGGCTGGGTAATTTGTAAGTGTCAATCACCGACAGCCATCAGAGAGAAGCAGCCATCTCCGGGATGCATTCTAACGAAGCCGCGGCGGCCATGGCCATCGTGGCCTGCAGACCAGCCTGGGGCGCCAGGGCCGGCCCCGCCCGAGCTGCAACTGCTACCTTGGTTTGTTTCCGACTTACGCTTTTCTGAGAAAGCATAGCTGCTAAGAGCCGGTGTTCTGTCCTGGGGGGGAGGGGGGGACAGGCCGTTTGGTGTCAGGGATGCTCGGCTTTCTTCTGCCCCCAGCTGCTGGGCACTCTGTCATGGGCCTCAGCATTTCTGTCTGTGACGTAGGGGTGTGAGCACACTGTCCTTCAGGCTGAGTGGAGGAGGGAGACGCAGGGCTGCCTACCGGCAGACACATCGTAGGCCTGTTTATTCCTGGGGGCTTTTGCCTCCGGTGCTGAGCTTGAGTGATGACCAAGATGACAGTCCCTGCCCTCAGGGCCTGGGTCCCCCCCACCACCCCCCCTCAGAAAAGAAAAAAAAAGCAAAGACCCCGGCTATTAGCACTTTGCAGAGGTAGAGGAGTCACCAGACCTGGTCCTCTTGGACTATCCCAGGCTCCAGGAAGCCGGACTTGGCAAGGCCTGACCCAGCCTGGGTGGCCCCGGGCCAAGCCCAGGAGCCCTGAGGTGAGGCACCCAGAGGTGTGGTGCAGTGACCCATTCTGGGCAGGGAGACCTGGGAGGAAGGGACAGAGGGGTCCACAGAGCCTGCAGTGAACTGATGTCACCTCAGCCCGGCCATCCTCTCTCCTCACTGTCCCTCCCACCAGAGCATCTTTAGGAGACAGCACTGGCTTGGGGCCAGATGGACTCAGAGCCCAGCTGGGCCCCTTAGTACAGCCTGTGGCCCTGGGCCGGGCGCAACGCTCTCTGAGCAGCCTCAGTTGCGGGAAGTTGGCCTTGAGCCGGCTTGCTTGCGCCTTTCTTCCTCCAGGCGCGTGTGATGGGGACTGCAGACAGCTGAGGTCCCCCGGGGCGCACACGTAGCTGGTCGCCTGAGAAAAATCCCGCCCAAGCACAGACTCCGGCAGCCAGGCCACGCCGAAGAGAAACGAACCAGGGGGCAAATTTCTGCTTTCAAAGATAAGGAGCCAGAACAGTACGCGCTGGAGCCGCCTGTGGCTCTGTTAGCAGAACAATGGTCCCAAAGTGGGCTCTCCAGCGCGTATTTGGCCAGTATGCGCCTGGGCCGCAGGGCCAGGGCTGCCATCCTCTGTCCCTTCCTGCCCTGAGCTCATCCTGGTTGCTGAGCAGTCTGTCCGTGGCGGGGGCAGGGCAAGCCAGCCAGGGTGCACTCCGCTCTCTTTCCCTGCCTCCTTCTCCGGCCTGGGTCTCCATCCTTCTAGCCTCTGCTGCGGGTTTAACTGCGCTGTGAAACTACTCAAGGGGAAAATGAGAAACTACCGAGTGTGTCCCAGGAGGCAGCACTGGGCCTCTGAGCTCCCAGCCCTTGCCAGCGGCTGCCAAAGCCACAGCTGGACACAGAGGGGCACGGGGTTGGAGGGCAGGGGGGCTCAGACCAGGAACCCAGTGCCTGAGCAGCTTGGCCCCCGAAGCGTGGCCCCCTCTGCAGAGGTGGCCAGGCCCCCGGATGCCAAGCAACAGTGCAGCTCAGCTGCTCCACCCCCTGCCCACCCCTGCGGCCTTTGCAGTTCAGCCTGGGGAATTTCAAGCTGAGCTGGCATCTGTGTAGGATCGATGGGAGCCCAGCAGGAATACAGATGACGCTACCAAAAAGCTGAGCCACGGTGGCTCGTTTACTGAGCACCTACTACGTGCAGCTTGGCGCATCAAGCCTGCGCTCTCTGGCTGACTCGATGCTTTGCAGAATCTGAACCCAGTGTCCGTCAGGGACAAGTGGGACACCTCTCTGTGCTCCTGTCCCTGTCCAGGAAAAGAGGCAGCACTGTGTCTGCTCCCAGGGCAGTGATGGGGGCTGGATGAGCTCTCACACGGCCCTACTGGGTGGTCGCCACAGATGGGGGAGCTGCCGCTGTGTGATGGGTAGTGAAACTGAGGCAGGGAAGTCATGATGCTCCCAGACCAGAGGCTGCTCTGGTTTGACCCAGCCCAGTGGGTTCTGAGGCCAGGCCTGGTTGGGGGATCCTATCTTAGTTACTTTTTACTCATTGCTGGGACAAATACCTGACACCCAAAATGAAGGAAGGAGAGGTTTATTTAGCTCACAGTTTGTGGAGGTTTCAGTTCATACTCCTCTGGTCCCAAGGCAAACAACAGCAGTTCTCGGGTGGTGGCAGAAAACAATGAAGAACAGAGGAGGAGGAGCAGCTGTGACATTCATCAAACCTCTCTCCCCCAAATTCTGCGCCAGTGCTCCACTGTGAAGATTGGAGCTCTTCCGAAGTGGCTGCAAAGATCAAGCTCCTCCAAAGACCAGGACTTCTCCAAGGAAGCGGGGCAGGGCAGGCCTCCACCAAGTCTTCCTCAACTCCTTTTGTATGCTTTTTGTGCTGAGTCAGTCTGAGGTGGCCCATCTGGCCCTAAGGTGGGACCAATCCCGTCCCAGGGCAGGCCCTCCGCATCCTGCAGGATGGGGCTCCCACAGGATGGGGCCCCCACAGCCCTGTACCGGCAGAGCCTATCCAGCCAAGCTTCCTCAGGTTGACGCAATGCATCAACTACCACAGACCCCATGCACACTAGACAGCAGGACTCGGATCTTGAGGCATCCGGGAAGGGGCAGCCGACGTCCCGTACAAAGGCAGATGGCTTGGGCCCTCCCTGGGTGACAACGACTGCTGTCATCTCCCAGGAGAAAAAGAGCCTACAGGACTGGGTGGGTTCCAGACTTGATGCCAGCCCCCTGCTGTCTGCATACCTCAGAGGCCTGTTTGGGGCACGTAGGTTCCCAAAGGCGAAGACTCAGTTCAGGATGATCTCGGGGTAGCTATGCGTGGGGTCCTGACTCTGTCACCTGCAGCCACACACATGCTCACTCACACACTCAGGCCACTAGAGCCCTTGTGCACCCCAAGCTCAGCCTCCTTTATCCACCTTGGTGTCCAGCCTGGGTCCTGGACCTGGGTGAGATACAGTTGGCAACCACCCACAATGCCAAGGGGACAAACGACCTGGCCTTGCTCCCGGGCCTCCACGTTCCAGTCTGCAGGGGCTGGAGGTCGAGACCCACAAGGACGGTGCCCGCTTCTTCCCAACTGTGTGGCTCTGGGGTTGTCCTCAGTTTCTCCATGGGGAAAAGAGCAGCGCCCAAGCCACCGTGGTGTGGATCCCATGAAAGGTGGCTGCTGTCACCAGGACCCAGACCCAGGTGAGGATCCAGGCCTGGCATACAGGAGCCCCCATTCTTCAGGTCCCCACTGCAGGGTGATCACTGTCTGGGCTTCTGCATCCTCGCTGGTGGGGAGGATGGGGCCCGTGGTATCCCAGCTGTGGGGTGCTGGTTGGGGCGGTCAGAGACAAGTGCTTCCTGGGCAGGTGGAGGAGTCCAAGCTCAAAGTCCCAGCTGGGTGAGGGGGCTGCATCAGGGCTCACAGAGGGTGCTCCCCCAGGGCTGTGGCTGGCTGCAGCTTCCCTGCAGGCCTGGCCCGGCATCCTCCTCAGCAGGGTGGCTTCTGTCCCTCCAGGGGGTCGGCCTGGCAAGTGGCCAGGTGTACACTATGGCTGTGGTCACTGAAGGGGCTGAGGCTGCAGGCCCCTCTGGTTTCGCAGCTCCGGGGCAGGGCCTGTGCCCAAGGGTTCCTGCTCCCCGAGAGGCCTGGCACCCCCACCCCCACCCTCACCTCCGGCAGACAAGGGCGTGTACCCACAGTCACCCATAGTCACCCGCTTCGGGGCTGCTGTCAGCTTTTCTAATTCTGGTCACATCCCACCGGCACCTGCTGGCCGCCGCCACTCTTCTTCCCCAGGCCCAGTTTGGGGTGAAAGCCTTGCTTATTAGTCAATCTGGATCCCACTTACTGTGAATTACCAGGCCTGCTTGATATTCATGAGCAGATTCACTGAAACCCCAGTCGGCGCCACGTGATCGCCGGCTGCCTCTGCAGGAGACACTGGGATGCAGCCCAGCCCGACACAGCCACTCGGCCTCCACAGGGAGCCGGCCCTGGCTGACCGGGCTCCTTGCCCTGCGGCCCGGCATGGGCGGGGGCACCATGCTCAGCCACCCCCAGAACCCCTTCTTCTATCCTTTTTCTATCCCCTGGGCCCCTCGGATCAGCCCCATGGTGACCCGGCCCCTCGGCCCGCTCTCCTGTGCCTGGGAAGGGCAGCAAGGAGTAAAACGAGGCAGAGTGAACCATTTAAACACTTGCTCAGCACCAGTCCCCCTGGGCCTGGGAACCCCTAGGAGGGAGTGGCCTGGTTCCTCCCTCCAGGAGAGGAAACAGATGCAGAGGTTTGGAAACAAGGAGCATATGGGGCAGCAGACAACGTTCTCCAATTGTGCTTCCGGGTTAAAGGTCAGAGCCTTGGCTATCACCCTCATAGTTTCTGGATCACAGTCTCTTCTTGTGGGCTGCTGGCTTTTGCTGCAGAAGAGGCTATCCTGCAAGAAGGCATCAGAGCAAATACCTGAGGGTCACCTCAGAAAGCACGGAGGCTGCCCACGCCACACCCTTCATTTTGAAGCCGCTGAGGTCCAGCAGGGATAGAGACGGGGACTGCGGGTGTGTAGCTTCCCCCAGTTCCCTGCCTACTAACCGAATATGGTGGTGCATGGCTGTAGTCCAAGCACTTGCGAGGCCGAGGCAGGAGGCTCACAAGACTAAGGCCGGCCTTACTTACTGCCTTAGAAAACAAACAAAATAGTGAGGAGCTGGGACCATTTTACAGGCCCAGGTGGACTAAGGCCTGGGCCTCTGCAGCAGGAGTGAGGAGGCGCTGCTTTCTAGTCTAGCCCAGAAATGAGGCCACGGCAGCCCATCTCGTCCCTGATTAAGGGCTCCTGAGCGAGGGCAGTGAGGCCTTGGGGGATTGGAGAGGAACCGAACGCAGAGAAATGGGGCGGAATCCAAATCTCCAATGTCTAAATTCAAAGATTTCCCAGAGAACGTGGGTTTTGAGAGGACCTCGCAGGAGGAAATGGATTCGATGCTATGGACCCTCCAGCACCTCTGGAACTGGGGGCCTGCTCGTTTCCAAGGCACAGCCCACCACCCGAGCAGGTGTGGAGCTCGTACAGGCACCCAGCAGAGGAGGAGGCCAGCCGCAGGTGTTTCGGGGTCCCCTGTGGCCTTGACTGTCAGACAGGGTATAGCAGAGCCAGGAGGAGGGGCAGCGAGGGATGAATTCACGCCTTGGGACTAAGAGACCAGCCAGCCAGGAAGGCTGAGCCACCAGGGTTTCCACATCACAGGCCTCCAGATGTCTTGTTTGTCCAGGGGCCAGGCCAGGGGTTACTTGGATGCCAGCAGATACTGGTGGACGAGACAATGTCCCTGTCCTCCCAGAGCCCATAGCGGGGTCTCAGAGCCCATGTGTCACAGAGACCAGAGGGTGAGTGCCAGAGTTGCGGGGAGCCAGTGGGGACTGTCTGGAAGGAAGAGGGTCTGGACGGGAAGGATGAGCTTGTGGCAGTTTGGGAGAGAGGCTGCGAAGTGGAAGGGGAGTTGTTCCATTGATAGGCAGTGGGCCCCAGGCAGCAGATAGGGCTGTCTGGATGGTGTGTGTGGGTGGGGGGCTGGCTGTGGGCTGGGTAAGAGCCACGTGGGAGACGTGGGAGAAGGAGGAGACACTGCCCTCAGGGCCCATTTTTTTACCCCTCTGTACCTCCATCTCCGTGCCGTCTTATTTTTTGCAGTCCTAGGTATCAAACCCAGGCCCAGCACACTGAACATCATTCCCAGCGCTTTTGATTTTTATTTTGAGACAGGGTCTCACAAGTTGCCGAGTTGCTCAGGTTGGCCTCAAGCTTCTGATCCTCCTGCCTCAGCCTCCCAAAGTGCTGGGGTGACAGGTGTGCACCGTGGTGCCCGGCTCACCAGAGCCCTCCCTTGCTGACTTCGGGCTCAGCCCTGGGGCCTGGGCCAATGGGCAACGGCAGAGCTGACCTGACAGGCTTTGGCGTTAGGCCTCTCCCCTACCATGAGAAGATGCCCAGAGCTGGGTAGACAAGGAACTGGCGTGAGGTGCCAAGGAGTCCGGCCAGGACCTGCAAAGCCTGTGGCTGGAGCCCACACCCACACAGCCCTGAGTTAAGGAAGTACTGAGTGATGTCACGTGTAAGCAACATTACTGCCGTTGTTATGGCCACAAATAACTAACACAAAACAGGGCTTAGGGTTTATGTATACTTAAGAGATGATGAATTTTCCCCCAGGCATAGCTTCAGCTGCTATTGGAACTATGAGTGTTTCTACTGTTGTTATTAATTATCATTATTATTATTGTTGTTGTTGTTGTTGTTATTTGAGATAGGGTCTTACTATATCACTGTGCAGTCCATGTTGACCTCAAACTCATGGCGATCCTCTTGCCTCAGCCTGGAGTGCTGGGACTACAGGTGTGCAGTGTGTCACCATGCCCACTCCTGCTGTTAGTTTTTAAAAGATATCTGGCAATTGCAGTGTTTGTTTACGATAGAGCCTCATTAGGATGCTTAGGCCGGCTGAAACCTACCACCTTCCTGACTCAGCTTCCCAAGTGGCTGGGATTAAAGGCACATACCACAGCATCCAGCTTCAGTGATTCCCGGTCAGGCCAGGAATTAGGATTTTAACAGCACCTCTCCCCCAGCCCCGCCAGATTCCTGTGGATCCACGCCTGTGCCTGAGTAACAGTGCGCCGTAGCTTTGTCTGTCTGAAGCCAAAGTCCCTTGTCCCCTTCCATGGATGGCTCCGCCCTCTTGGGCATCTCCGAGAGCCTCCCTTCCATAACAGCCTTGTGCTCCTGGCTTAGGTCTTTAGGTGCAGGCGCTGGCACTGGAGTTCAGCTTCCCCTGCAACCTCAGCCCTACTACTAGTTGAGTGGGGCTGGGCAGCAGTCCTGGTCTCATCGGGTGGCGCGGGACTCTGGCTTCTGTGTGCCGCCTCCTCAAGCTCGGGATAAAGCACTTCTCGCCAAGCCAGGCTCCTGCAGGAGCCCCTGCCTCTTCCTCTGTAGAGGTGGCTGAGGCCACAGGGAGGCTGCAGAGCCACCTGGGTGCTGCTGTTCCCTGTGCCCTGTGGGCCTTTTGGGCCCCCTTCCACTCTGCCCTGCCCTTGGGCCAGTCCTCCCAGGACTCAGGGGACAGGCCACCTCTTCCGAGAAGCCCTCCCTGATTTGGGGGCATGCTTCCACTTCCCCACTATTCTCTGGGCACCACAGTCTCCCAGTCCCTGGCTGTGTCCCCAGACTGCGAGTGTCGAGGGCAGGGCCCACTCTGTGGGCCCCCAACTGGGCCTCTAGATGGAGGCAGTTACAGTGCAGGGCTCTGGGGTGAGGGACCAGGTTAGCTAACACCTTAGGCCTGGGGCTGGGCCTCTCTTTAAGAACTGGCAGAAGCCGGGCGTGGTGGCGCACGCCTCTAACCCAGCACTTGGGGGACTGAGGCAGGAGGATTGGTGTGAGTTTGAGACCTGCCTGGACTACAAAAGCGAGCTCAAGGCCAGCTTGAACTGCATAGCAAGACCCTGTCTCAAAAAGATAAAAAAAAAAAAAAAAAAAAAAAAAAAAAAAAAAAAAAAAAAGAATTGGCAGATGTGTTGGACGCCTGTGCTCTCAGCACTCTGGGAGGCTGAGGCAAAAGGGTGGCAAGTCTGAGTCCAGCTGGGACAATTTAGCAACTTACTGAGACTTTGTCCAAAACGAACAAATAAAAGAAAGCGTAAAAAAGGACTGGGCTGTTGCTCAGTGCGAAGGCTCCAGCTGAGGAACACATCAGAGCTTGGGACTTCTGTTATGTGCTCACACAGGTGAAATTCACAAGCTGGCCCCAAAGGTGGCATCAGGGCAGTCCAGCTGGCCTGGAAAGTGCCCTGGAGGAGCCCTGCCAAAAGCCACGGAGATGCAGCCCAAGCTGCAGTCTGCACCAGCACCCTCTGCTTCTGCCTGACAAGAGCCCCAGGGTTAGCGGGGCCTTCAGGCTCCAGGAGGAAGACTCTACCTCCCAGCATCCCTTGCAGCGAGGGCCAGCCATGTGCCTGTGCCTGTGGGCGGGACCCTGTCCTCCAGGTGGTGTCCCTGAGGCTGGGGAAGGCTTCTGCTGGCTGGGTGGAGCTGCATGGTGGGCAAGGAGATCCCAGCTGTCACCTAGGACAGAACACCACCTCCAAGGTCTCCTGGGCCTGTGTCCTGGATGTCCCAGCAGCAGGACCTCCCCGGTTCTATGCACATCTCCTCGGAAGACAGCACAGCTTGCACCTGGCCTCAGGGTGTTGCTGCTCTTCTGCTGAGCACCAAGGGAAGGCGCTGGCTTGTGATTCCGGGGTCACAGGGAACCTCCCACTCACACTGGGCACTGCCGCCGCTGGGGACACGGAATGCAACACAACTGCTGGGAGGGGAGACCCCAGCTATCCAGCCCCACCCCCAGCTCCTTTGGGATTTGCAGGCTTTCCCACTGTGCCTCACAAGGAGCCCCCCCACTCACTGCTTGCTCCTTCCTGGAGCCTTGGCTCGTCCATTTCTCCAGCCTGTTTCCTCTCCTGTGCAACAGGACTGCCAGCCCCTGCCCATGACTTCCCCAGGACTCTGAGTGGCTGAATGAGGCGCTCTGTAAGCTATAGGTGTACAAGGTAGCAGGGATGCTGTCCCCTGGAGTCTTTGGGGGACCAGGATGCAGGGGACAGTTCCCAGGGAAGGCAGGAGCAGTTGCCGTCGGGACATCTGAAAAGACAGAAGTGTTGGCCGTGGGATGAGCCCCAGGCCAGGGCACCACAGCCCCCACACGCCCTTCGCAAGACCTGCAAGTAAGAGTGAGTGGGGGAGGGGAAGGCACCCTGGATCCTGGCTATGCCGTGGTGAGATCGGAGGGTCCCTTCCTGGCTTGGGCTGGAGCGCTCCAGCTTTGGGGATCAAGGAGAGCCTGAGGGTGGGGCACTGCCACTGTGCTGAGGGATGGGGTAGTGACCAAAGAGACTGTGGCAGGTATCTTTCAAGCCCTGGGCTCTTCTCAGTCGATTCAGTTCTTCCCACCCCAGTGGGCTGCAGGCTCCGCTCAGGTGAGGACACTGAGGCCCGCTGAGGCCAGGGAGCTTGCTCAAGGTCACACCTTGCTCAAGGTCATGCTGCGGGGAGTGGCAGAGCAAGAGTGCCAGAGACACTGTAAAGCAGCGAGACTGCAGGGAGAGCAGAGCAGAAGTTCGGCCACACTTGACCTCTCTGGTCTGACTTGACCTCTCTGGTCTGACTTGACCTCAAAACTGCGCAGGATTTGGCTGGAGCTTGTGTACTCGCCGCACTGCCTGGCCACTATTCTAGGCTTTGTGGCCATCTGGCTTCTGAGTTCCCACTTACCGCTGTCACGCACAGCCGTCTGCAGCAGACAACATGGAAATCACGGGCATGGCTGTGTTCCAATAAAGCTTTATTTGTACACACAGGCAGCAGGGGTCTGCCCTTGGGTGGGAGTGTGCTGATCTGTATTTTGAATCATGTCAACTTTTTTTTCTTTCTTTTTTTTGTCTTTCTGAGACAGGGTCTCACTATGCAGCTCAGGCTGGCCTTGAGCTCACTTTTGTAGCCCAGGCTGGTCTTGAACTCACACCGATCCTCCTGCCTCAGTCTCCCCAGTGCTGGGATCACACGCCTGGCTCATGTCACCTCCTTATTACTTGTTTTATTAAATGCGTATCCTTCATGTTTTGCTCTATCACAACCCGCTGGCTTTCTTTACACAGCACATCACAGGCTGGGTGAAGCAGACATGGGTCTGTGGCTATGGCGACCACACAAAAATAAAACTATAAATTAAAAATGATAAAAAGCACCTGGGCCTTTACAGTCATCTCCTGCATCTCGGGTGCAGGCCTCTGCTCCTGGGGATGGATTTTATATCATTGACAGAAGTCCTGAGCGGAGAGACGAATGTGGGAGGGCTGAGTCTTGCACCCCAACTTAGATGCAGTGGTTCTTGCTTTTCCTGTTTTTTCTCTTTAAAAAAAATCTTTTAAAAGTATTTATTCATTTACTTGTTATGGGGTCTTTCTACACAGCCCAGACTTGTGGTGACCCTCCTGTCTCAGCCTCCCTAGCACTGGGATTACAGGCATGCACCACTACACCCAGTTTTGGTGGTGGTACTGGGGAATAAACCAGGTCCTGGCACTGGCCGGGCAGGGGCTTAGGCCGTCGAGCTATCCCCCCAGCCCTTCCTCTGGTTTTCATGCTGGGTTTGCGTCAGGCTTTTGTTTGGAAATGGGTTTCTGTGGCCAACAGAATTCAGAATTACCTGAAAGTGGCTTCTGAATGAAGCCGAGGGCTGCGGTGCAGCTGGGTGGTGCAGCCACGCCTTGGCGTGGGCCCTGCCACGTTCCATGCCCCCCCCCCCCCAACACAACACAACAAGCAGCCGACAGCAGTATCGACAAACCTGAGCTGAGTGCTAGACGCCTTCGCCATGCTCTGGAGGGCCGAGTCCCGCGGGACCTCTTGTATGTCTTAAAGGCAAAGGGACACTTTCCCCTTGGTTGTCAGCCTGCCCATCTGCCCTGTGACACACAGCTCCTGGGTGCCACAACCTGTGCCAGTCCCCTGCACACCACATCTGGCACCCCGGAGCCCTTGGTGCCTCGGAGTGTGGCAGTGGACTATGCCACTTGCTGCAGAGCCTTTTCGCCGTCAGCTAAACCTTCAGGTACTCTGGGGTTCCCTCTCCTCGCCAGGTTCTGGCCACCCAACCCCGCCTGGCCTGGCCTGGGTTATTTAGGAACAGCGGATGGAGCATACTTGGCTCCCCACACAGCCACAGGCCCCCGGCCAGGCTGAGCTGGGTGGCACCCGCTGCAGGCCAGGCCCTGGCACACACCCTGCTCTGGGGAATAATGCTGTTTCCCCAGACCTAGGAGAGAGGGAAGCCACCGGGTCCACAAAGCCTGGTGGACACAGACAGAGCCAGCCTCTGCCCTGCTGGCGTCACAGTCCCAGGGACACAAGAAGAGGAGCGAGGGGGCGTCTGGTATTGCGGGGTCATGTAAAGGAGCCAGCCTCCCCACGCGGGGTCGGGAGGATGCCCTGGGAGGGTGCCATCCACTCACCTCAGCTCGCTGCTAATATTGTCCTGTGACCTCAGAGAGAGGAGCGGAGAGACACAGCCCCAACTCTAGCTCTCCTCATGGGATGGGGGGGGATGCCCATTCCCCCAAGGTGCACTAAAGGGTTAAAGTCATTTTCATTAAAATTTAAATTTCAGCAGGCTCTCCGCTCCCTCCTCCGGTCCTTTGAACGTTTGACTGGCAACCATTTCATATTTCAATCTCGGCAGAACAAATTGAATTAGATGTTGAAACTGAGCTGGGCTCTGTTCACCAAAGCCTGTGTGCCCGGCCCCCGCTAATCCTGTCCCAGCCGCTGCCTGCAACAGAGAAGGGGATGGGGCCTGCACAAAGGACAAAAAGGAACTGTCTGGAAGGCACCTGAGGGCAGGACACGCAGCCACGCTTGGCTGCTGGAGAGCTCTCTTGCCTCACAGCAGTGTCTGGAAGCCTGGGGCAGACTCTGGGGCCATCCTGCTAGGGTTGAGCTAAGGAGGCAGGCAGGGGCTGCCCGGGTCTCTGTCCTTCCACCCAGGGGCCCAGCTTGCAGTGCAGGAATGCGCGGATGGGCCTAGCACCAGCTCCACAGCTCTCCACAGCTCTGCCCCTTCCTCCTTCTGCAGGCGGGCACTTCCTCTCTGTGCCTGTTCCTTCCTTGGGGGACAAGCTGCTGGCGCCCTCCCCGGGTGCTCTGGGGCATGGAGGCAGCACTGTGGCCGGAGTCCATGCCCCGCTCGGGGGTCAGCCACGCCCCAGGGCTCTCCTGTAAATTGTGGAGTCAGCCCCTGCACCAAGCTGGGCTTTCAGAGGACAACTCTGCTGTGAAGAGTGTGGGCCCTCTGTACCTCCAAACAGGAAAGTTGGGGGCCGACCCAGTGACCCAGGGTACTCTGGTCCCAGCCCACGGCTATCTCAGGCTGGGCTCCAGTTCTGTGTAAAGAACAACTGGGTGACACTGTGCCACTGCTCACCTTGGAGCTGCTGGGTGGGGCGTCCCCCACAGTTCCGGGTCCTCAGGCCCCTTTCCCACATGATTTCTGCCCACGAGGCCCAGCGTTGTCCTGACTTCTGGGCACAGGCGCTACCTTCCCTCAGCAACAATGGCAGGTGGCCTGGGGACTGCGCCCAGCACTCACCACACAGCCGGCTTGCTGTGCCTCTCCTCAGGCCTGTCTGTTCTGTAAAAGATCTTATGGCTTGGGGATTGTTCCCAGCTTCTGCACTCCGCCCCCCAACCCTCAGACACCCCAGGTGCTAGTCCAAGCAGGCTGCCCACCTCTGTCCCACATAGCAGTCTCTAGCGAGCAGGCCTTCTTTGCCAGGTGCCCCTGCTCCCGCTCTCTCCCGTGCGGCCTTCTGTAGTGCCTACTTCGGAGGCCAGCAGGCAACAACAGCAGGCTGCCGTGGCTCTCGAGGGCAGGAGTCAGGCAGGGACACGCTGGCTCTCTCCTCCACTAGTCTCAAGTGGGCATGGGTGTGAGGATAAACAGGAATCAGTCTCCCGACTCCCACCCACGCCCCTCTGCAGAGCACCCCAGGCATGGCCTTATCTCGGGGCTCCAGGTCCCTGGGTCTCTGGCTCTTGTCCTGGTCCATCCTTCTCAGCTCCTTCCTGACCCGTAAGTGGCAGGCCTTGCCTTCTGCACCTGTCTCCACAACCTGGAGACGTCATGCAGGCAGCTCGTCCACATACCTCAACTTGCCCAGTGCCACTTCTGGAACCTCCTCTCTGTCCCCCGGGTTTGTGGGCCCCTGGAGACCCTGCTCCCCGTGTGGTGGTGACTGTCCCTTTTTTTGCTGCCCCAGCAGCTTCGAGATTCAGCCCACATGTCCCGACGGCCACCTCCTTCTTGAGCGTCTTCCCAGCATGCCTGGCCTCTCTGCTCTGACCTCATGCCACTGACCTCAGTTATGAAGATGTGTGTGGTGATGAGAACACAGCCGACCACTTCACATGCTCACTGGAAGAGGTGAGGGCCCAGGACATGGAGATCCTCAGACTCCAGACTCCCGGACATGGAGATCCTCAGACTCCAGACTCCCGTGCTCGAGGAGCTGTTATGGAAAGGAACCAGGCCTGGGGACAGGCACAGGGAGGCTGCAGCGGGGCTGGGTGTGGCTTCACAGATCAACTGGCCAGGGAACAGCGGAGCGGGGCCTGGACTCAGATCTCAAAGGGGAAACAAGAAGAGCTGAACAGAAAAGATGAGGGGCTGGGCCCCGAGGAGGGGCAAAGCACACATAAGCAGGACCCAAGAAAGGGACGTGCTGGGGGGCCCGAGCACCGCATGCCAGGGGCATGGCTGTTCTCTGTGCATGGAGGAGGCTGAGGCCTTGAGGTGCGGAATGCTGCAAGCTGGCGTGTGCCTCCAGCCAGACTGCGTGGCTGCCTGTGAAGAACGGACTCTACCGTGTGGATGACGGGAGGGAGGGGGTGACAGGGGCCCTGGGGCTCCTACTTGTGTGCAGCTCCACTCCCGACAGTGACCCCTGGCCAGTGTGCAGAGGCCGGGCTAAGGGAGTTCATTAGTCACATTTCCTTTGCTGGGGCAACACACCTGCCACCCACAGCTGCAAGGAGGAGGAGGGGTTTATTCAGCTCAGTTTCAGAGAGTCCCTTCCGGGGCAGCAGAGCAAGGCACAGGAGACACCGCTCAGAAGCAGCCCTGGGCACCGCCTCCAGACAGCATGCTCAACCTCGACCTCCTCAGTGGATGAGGCCACTCCCTGGTAGCATCTGTGACCCAGTCCCAGAGCCCCACCTCTCCTCACAGGAGCCTTTGGGGACATTCTGGAGATGAACTGTAGCAGGGAGGCTGGGGACACGGACCCAGCCTTCTCACCCTGAGCCAAGCCTGGGCCAGGCTGGTGAGCGGGCGGGGTGGCTCTGTGTGTGTCTGTTCTCAGGACTCCCTGCAGCTCTGAGTCCGGGATCAGATGCTGATTTATAGCTCTTTCACGATGCCCTGTGACCCAGGACGATGGTCTAAAGCTCTCTGCCCCGCGGCCCCTCTGCGACGGGGTACTGCCTGCAGCATGCATTTTAAGGATAAGAGGACTGGGGGTGCAGAAGTCACGCCAGGCTTCCAAGGCTGCACAGAGGGTGGCACTGCTGAGGCCAGGCTGCCTGGCCCTGTCGCCATGATGCTGAGTAGCAGGGGGCGGGGCCCTGCTTCGGGAGTGTCTGCTCTGCCTGTTTGGTACCAGGCCTGCAGGGCCGTGACTTATTTTTGGCCACCACAAGACTGTCCCTTGCCATGGGGTGGGGACTTGTAGGCACAAATCACATGCATCTGCAGGCTCCAGCAGGAGGCGCCACCGCTCAGGCCTGTCAGCCCCCTCGGAGCCCAGCCTGATGGTTCCACCAGGCCAAGGCCACTGTGCCATCTGTGGGGCTCCTCACTGGAGAGGCTGCGGCCCAGCTGTGCTGGGCTCCTACCATTCACTGCTGATTTTTAGGAGTGAGGCAGGGCGGCAGGGGCTGAACATCTGGTGCCACAGAGTCCAGTTGGGGATCTGGGCCACTCCAAGAACTGCACAGGACCGGAGCCTGAATGCACAGAAGGGCAGGGACCCAGGGCCTCCCTTGACATCATCTTTCGTTCCAAAGGAAGGAGGCCACGCATGCAGGTGAACATGGAAGTTTACTGGACCGACCCACTGTTCTCCAGGGCCACCCTCATGAGGCAGGCAGCACCCACCCAGCTGGACACAGGAGTGGCCAGGCCTGGGGGCCAGCACGGACTGGAGCAGCCTGTGCGGGCACTGGCCTGGGCTGGGGGGCTGCAGCCCGTCTTCCTCCAGGTCACCTAGCCTTGGGCTGTGCACACAGCGCTTCCTGGCAGGGACTGGCTGTGCTCGACACCCCACTGCGTCCCCACTGTGCCCCGTCAGCCCGCTATTGGAGCTGCTCACGACGTCTCTGGGTGACAGAAGCAGGCTGTGGTCCCCATGACCAGGAGGCATCAGACACAGGCCTAGTCCCTGGTGTAGACGCAGACGGCTTCTCGGTGGCTGCCTGGGGCAGGAAAGGCAGGTGCCAGGGCTCAGTGCTGCGTGTCTCCGGGTTGCTGGTCTGTTTCTCCCAGAGGCCTTGGGTGCAGGAGGCTAGGGGGCTCTGTGCTAGGCTGGGTTCTCTCACGGGTGTGCGGGTGGCCCCTGCAGCAGGACGGCCAGGCATCAGCTGCTGGGCAGAGGCTGGGTTCCCTCTTAACCCTGCCACTCCCACCCCCAGCCCAGGCTGCAGGGTGTGCGGAGCCCAAGCTGACCTCCCTGTCCCCAAGGCCCCGCAGCTGCGCACCTGGTGGTGCCAGCTCACAGCGGAAGGCTCTGCTCCTCGCCGTCACTCGCGCTGTCCTCCAGCTGCTGCAGGATCCCGTCCAACACCACAGACCGCTTCTTCTTCAGAGGCTCTGAGGGAGTCCAGATGGTGCGTGGGCCGGTGATGGAGCAGACACGCAGGGGAGAGGGGTGTAGAGCATCGAAGGAGCAGGGGCAGGGGCAGCAGAGGGGAGTCCGAGAGCAACGGGAGGGAGAGCAGAGACAAGAGCCTGTCAGCCTCCAGCTCTCTTCCCCTGCTACCCAGCCCCTCCACCGCGTCCCTGAGATCCCGAGGCGGGGGTGGTCTCTTGTCCATTCTACAGCCCAAGGCTGAGCCCAGGAAGGCCAGTGGTTACGGATACAAACAGCAGGCGGCCCTGTTTCCTTGGAGGCCAGGGGCTCTAACGGTGTGGAAAGCAGCTGGAGCTGAATAGAGGCTGGGGACACAGAGGGGGAGCCCCTGCGTCCAGAGCACACTAATGTGTTCACTACTATGAACGAGTGGCTTGGAGAACAAGTGGCTACTTGACTTGGACTTTGATGAAAGCAGAGGCGTTCTCAGTTTGGAGGTGGGTGAGAACGGGGCTTGGGTGCACCCCGTGAAGAAAGCCAGGAGGTCTGAAGGGCACAGTGGGCTCAGTGACACATATGAACACTTTCTGGGCCCGGGGCCCTATGGGCTGAGCCCCCACCATGGGCCGAGGGCCTCCTCCTCCTTTCAGCCAGCCCACAGGCAAGTACTGTATCTGCCCGTGAAGGTGAGGGAGGGCTGGTGGGCCTAAGCTGTCTAGTCGGCAGGCGGTGGCGGGGTCAGGGCTGGACTCAGCCGCCCCTCACTAGGCCCATGGTACCTCTGTTTCCCATAGACATCTCTAGCACTGGTGAAGGTGCAGCCACCTACTCGTCGCGCTGGCCCCTGGGCTCCGGGCCCCTGCCCGCCCGCCAGTCCCTCTGCTGGTCAGGCCACCCATGTTCACAGGCAGTGGGGTGAGGCTGTGGTCTGTCCCCGCAGGGCCCAAGTCCTGTCCCTCTGTGGAGCTTCCGCCCCCCCTCTCCCCCCATGCAGGATGGCCTCGGCCCCCTCAGACTGGCTGGGACCCCTCCACTGTTGCCTCTCACCAGCGCCTCACCTGCGACCCCAGCTGAGCCCTGTGCACCAGTGCTGCGGCCTCTCCTTTTTATCCTGGTTTTTTGTTGTTGTCACGCAGCTCTGTGAGCAGGGTCCTGCCCTGTGGCCCAGGCTGGCCTGACACTCGGTGATCCTCCTGCTTCAGCCTCCTGAGTGCTGGGATCACAGGTGTGCGCCACCACGCCCCGCTCCTCTCCTCCTTTCCCCTGGTGCCCCCTCGCCTTCTCTGATCTTGCCAGGTTATCACCCTCAACCCCTGCTCACAGCCCACAGAGGGCTGGGGCGCCCCTGCCACCACGGGTGAGGGAACCAGCTGGGGAGGGTACGCCGACACCCACCCACCGGGAGGCCTGGCAGCTGCACCCACCATTGTCAGTGATGAAAGCCTGCGGGGCTGGCGGGCAGCAGCTCCTTCCCCCTGCGAAGCCTGCTCATAATCAGCAGCCTGGAGGCGCACAATGGCCTCTGGAAATTGAATTCATGGGCAGGTAATACATGCCAGGAAATAGAAGGGCAACAAAATAGGGCCCCCTGGCCGGCTGAATCCTGCACCCCTCCCAGCCCCAGACAACCGGCAGCATCCTGCCTCAGGCCGGCTGTGCTAGGTGGGTCGCAGGGTTGGCAGCGGGGCCCTCACCCTCGTGGCAGTGAGCTTCCGCCCCATCTGTTAAGGTGGCTCAAGCGCTAAGTCAGACTCCAGCTGGGCCTGGGGTGTGCACCCGAACTCCAGCCTCATGGGACGCAGAGGCAGGAGGATGTGCTAGTCCAAGCCAGCTGCCTCAAAATGACAGTTAGAAGGGTTGGGGTGCAGAGCACTGGCCTAGCCAGGGCCTGCCCAGCTTCTGTCTCTGGGCCTCTCTCATGCATGGGTCCTGCACTGTCCTGAAGCCCAGGATAGATCCCAGCACACTGTGGATGCCCAGTATTTGCTGAGTGACTGAATGAAGGACAGGGAGAGCTGTGGGCCAGGAGCCCACGCTGCTGAAGACCAACAGGAGCAGAGAGAAGGCCGAGCGCAGACTCCCTCCCACGGCAGACATGGCCATGCACAAGAGCAGATCAGCCTCCTGGAGGACAGAAGACCGGGGCACCTGCAACCCAGGCAGTGCCAGCCTAGTGCCATGGAGGCGCTGCTCCAGTGGTGGGCAACTGGGTGGCTTCCTGGAGGACCTTTCTCCACACCCCTTGCCCCCAGCACTCTGACACTTCCCTCAGCAGCTGGCTGTTCTTTGCCTAGTAAGGGGGGCTGGATCTAGTCCTGACTCCACTGCCGCCTGCTGACTGGACAGCTTAGGCCCACCAGCCCTCCCTCACCTTCACAGGCAGGTATAGTACCTGCCTGTGGGCTCCCCGGTAGGAGAAGGCCCTTGGCCTATGGTGGGGGCTCGGCCAGTAGGGCCTGGAGCCCAGGAAGTATTTGTACATGTTGCTGAGCCTGCCATGCCTTTCGACCTCCTGGCTTTCTTCACGGGGTGCACCTGAGCCCCGAGCTGGTCTTCCCTAGTTCCAGGCCCTGTGGCCACACCCACTATCCTGCTCAGCCTGGACACTGGCCCTGTCTGACACTGCCTGATGGCCCCATTTCCTCTGCACCACCCCAGCTCCAAAGAAGCTGCATGAAGAGCCAGATGCCCTGCTGGCAGCACATGGGCTGGGCACCAGGTTTCATCCCCTGCCCCTGCAGCCAGGCCTGCGGACAGGCAGGGGGCCTGCATGCATCACTTATTTTTATTTTATTTTATTTATTTAGTCTTTTTGAGAAAGGGTCTCGCTATGCAGTTCAGGCTGGCCCTGCACTCACTTTGTAGCCCAGGCTGGTCTCAAACTCACACCCATCCTCCTGCCTCAGCCTCCTGAGTGCTGGGATTACAGGTGTGCGCCACTGCGCCTGGCTTGCATACACTGCTTTAAAACACGGGCTTTGCCTGGGAAGTACAAGCGCCAGGCCCACTCAGAACCAGCTGCCGTGGCCACCGTCACTGCACCAGCCGGCCCTGTGCACTGCAGGGACCGGCCTTGCACCTCCAGAGACCCTGCTTCTTGTGCAGGGTGCTGGGCATCCACATAGCCCCGGCACCTGCCACCCCAGAGCCTCATGGAGAGCAGCCTGTCCACAATCAGTATGGGCACCACTGCTCTGTGCCTCAGTTTCCTTATTTGGCTCCTGGCCATCTCACATGGATGATGAGTCCTAGGGCCAGTGTGGCAGGAACTGCCCCTGGCTCGAGTCCACAGCAGGCTCAGGATGGGCTCCCCCCACCCCCTGCCCCTGAGACGTGGCATCCCGCGCCTGCAACAGCTGCTGAAGTCCCGCGTCCCCGACATCAAAAGCCTCAGTGGGTTTCACCAAACAAACATAATGCAGAACCAGGGAAAGGTGTAAAATAAATAAACGAAACAAGCTGTGCATTTTCTTTCAGTATTACAGCTGCACCCGAAGATAAACAACAAATGAATGTCACCAAACATCAATACCCGAGAAATTAACTTGACAAAAGCTCAGCCGTCCCCCAACAACCCCCTCATCCTGCCCCTGCCCCCCCAACCTCCAACCACCGATTCTGCATTTCTGGAGTTCCCACCTAATGATTTTATTTTTCAATTAATTCCTTGACAGAATGCCAACCCGCGTCGCTCCCCTCCCCGGCTGGCGCCGACGCTGCCGTCGCTGTGTGAAGAGCGGGGCGGGTAGAGGGGAAGGCAACGGGGCTGTGGCGGTTAGGACCAGAGGCAGCGCTTGCTCAGAGTTTGATTTCTGAGATAGTGACGAGGAAAGCGGGCTGGGGCCGGAGGGCACTGATGGAGCAGGACCCAAAGGTCCTGAGCAGAGGTGGCCAGCTGGACAGCTGGGGGGGGGGGGGGGGGGGGGACAGTGCTGGGCCAGGGGCTGCACAGCCTGGCTCGACCCCTGCAACTTGTGGCTAGGAGACCCCAGGCGAGGTGTTTGGCCACTCTGGGCTGGATCTCTGCGGTGACTGAAAGACAAGGCTGTTTACAATGCTGGCTGCCTAAGGCGTTTAAGAGTACAAAAGTGCCCGCCTGCAATTCCAGCCGTTCACGACTCAGGAGGCTGAGGCAGGATGACTGCGAGTTTAAAGCCAGCCTGGACTATACGAGAAGACCTCACCTCAAACAAGAAAAAGGCAACCATGTCAGGCTACAAGCTTGTCCCGGGCACACAGCAGGTACTAGGCACAGGGCGGCCACTGCTTTCCACTCTGAGTCAGGGACAGTGACACCAGCGCTGGCATCAAGGGTAACCACATGGGAGGACATAGGACCTCCGTAGCTATCTGAGGGCATCACATGATTTGCTGTGTAAAGGGAAATCAGCTTTGGCATCCATACACATGGCCCTTGCCCTGGACCCTGCTGCCTGGCTCTGGCCGTGTCCACCTGGCACACAGGCCTGCCTCTCCTGCCACCAGTGTCCTCACTGTCCCTGGAGATGAGAGCTAGAGCTGCTTGGTGTTACCCACCTGTCGAGTGCCCAGGTATGCCATCCTGAGACAGGGCAGCAGGGCTTGGCATGGCAGAACAGTCCTCGGGTGTCCTCTGTTCAAAGAGCACCTTGGTGACGCCAACAGGTGGCCACCAAACTCTGGGGTCACCTGCAGCTCCTACCTGGGGACCCGGGCACCTGGGGACCAGCGACACATGGCGTGAGTGCTGTGGCGGGGGGATGGGTGCCCTGCCTGGCCTCCTGGGCCCCCTGGCTGTCCCCTTGCGCAGAGCCTTCAGGCTCCCTGACAGATCTGCTCCAGTGTGGCTTATGGCAGGTGCACAAGAGATGCTCAGGCACCTAGGACGCAGCATGCCCTTCCCGGAGCCAGCAGGTGGGCCCTGACCCACCCCTGCCACCTCCAGGACTGCCGGGAGGGGCTTCACTCCAGGCTCCCAGCTCGGATCTGTCAACCAAGACTGTGGCAGCAGGGCTGGTCTCTAGGGGACCCTGGCTTGGGAAGGTGGCAGGACCAAAACCCTGGAGAACAAGATGAACTGCTGGCTTGGGGGTCCGACGGGACTACACTCGGGAGCCCGAGGGCCTCCGTATTATCCATTTAGTTGTGTGGACAGGACTGGGAGTGGTGCCAAGCAGAGGATTTGGTGACACTGGGCCAAGGGCACGTAGCCCAGGGCCTGGCTCTAGGGGTGCTAAGGTGGATGGTGAACTCAGAAGAAGAGGGCCTGGCAAATGGAGAACCTCACTGCCCATGCTAGGGCTGGGGACACAAAACAGGGACGCGTCCCCAGGTATCCCTGGCTCTGTGCGGCAAGCTGGGTGGAGGCTTTCCTCATGTCCCAGGTGCTGGTGACATCACTGTCCCAGTTTTCGGCTGAGGAGTGGCTGATGTAGGGCTTGGGGAAGTCATGTGACTGTGGCAGGCACACTGCATGGGGCCGGCACCAAGGGCGGCTGGCTCGCCCGTGCCGAGCCCAAGGCCACCTGCCCTGCGGTGGCAGACACCCGGCCAGCTCTGCTCTAGGCCAGGGCCTGGCAGGAGAGGTACACAGCACATCTGGGGTGCTGGCCATGGCTACAATGTACCCACAGGTTCTGCAGAGGCCAGAGGTCCCTACCCAGTGCCTGGCAGAATTAGCCAGAAGCAAACCATGGAGCAGGCCCGGGACAGGTGGCCTCGGTGGGTGCTGAGCATATGGCCACCACGATTACTGTGGCGGTTGGGGGTTTGGCTCTCTGAGCAGCACAGACCACAGAGCATCCTGGCGTGGGACCTTGCCCTGGGCATCTGGGGAGTCCTGCAGGGGCATCGGGCCTGGATAGCTGGGCTGACTTTGCATGCTGTGTGTACAGGGTGGGCGAAGGTATCCTGTCTGGGCATTCATGGGTTTGTCCTGAGGTAGGACTTGGTCCAGCACATGTCTACAATAGGCACAGCGCTGGGAGACTGCAGATCAGCAGGAGAAGAAAAGGCAAAGGAGCTGGGAGGGTGGATGGAGTCCCTGCAACGCTGCTTTGGCTTGAAGGGACCTTGAACTTACAGGGACTTGGCGTGCACTGGCTCCCTCTCCTCCTCTCAGCATGGGGTCCGATGCGGGAGTGGAGTGGAGGACTTGGGGCCGTTTCCTAATGGGCCAGGGTGTGCTGAGGTACGCACAGGACCTGTGCATTCTGGGGAGGGATGTATTGACCATGGGGAACTAGGGATAGCAGGGGGACGCCACGGCCCATGGCAAATAGGAAACTAACACTTCACAAAAACAGGCAGCAGCTCTGCAGGTCCTGCTGGTGTGGGGTGGGGAGCCCCGTTTTTTGAGAGAAGCCAGAATATTGATTTTTCATGCCAAATCTTACAGTAGCAAAACAGTAGTAGTGATTAGTTCAAAATGTTTTGTTTTTATGCTTTTTTGTGTGTGGTGCTAGAGACTTCTACATTTTCAGTTTTTACTTTGAGACAGGATCTTGTTAAACTGCCCAGGCTGGCATCTACCTTGTGATTCTCCTGCCTCAGCCTCCTGAGTGGCTGGGCTTGCAGGAGCGCACTGTAGCATCTGGCTGCTATTCTACAGGCAAGACGCCGAGCTTCAGCCAGGCGGCCTCTGACCTGTTTTTTCTCCTCTTAGTCTACAAAGCCCAGCTAGTTTTACTCAAGATCACAAACCCTGGGTTTCCACGGCTCTCTGCCGGCCAGGAAACCCGGCCATCTCCTACCACTGGCACAACCCTGGAGGGACGCCTGCCTCCTTCCGCCTGCCTCTCTGGCCCTCTGGTCCCCAGGCCCCCGGATCCCAGTCCAATCACTGCCAGGGCCCTGCCCCTCCCAGGCGCTCTGCAATCCACCTCCTGTCAGTTTAATTCTGTGATCGATGAGGAGGAGCAGGAGCGATGGCCCGGCACAGCTGGCTTCCCCGTTAGCCCTAGCAGGGATTCCCGGCCTCGCTGGCGACGGCTGAGTGAAATGTTTGCAGAACGCAGAGAACACAAGTCAATAACAATTTAGCTGGATTGGGAGCAAGTACCTTCCCCACACGGACAGCCGCTCCCAGGGGACGGGACGAGTGTGTGCAGGATATTGGCGAAGCACTGGGAAATATTTCCCAAACACGGCCCAGCGAGGCTCGGGTGGGGCATGGCGGGGCTGGCTGGGGACACCTGCTCTACTGGCCTGGGGTCCCAGTGTCTCAGCACCACCTCTGGGAGGAGCATCCAGCTCTCTGAAGCTGCCTTCCTCTCCCCTCCTGGCTAGGAGCCACCTTGACTCAAGCAATTCTGCTTTTTATTTTTCTTTTTCTTGCTTCTGTTCTTACCAGCTGCAGTGGCGGGAGTGCCTGGGAAGCTGGGTGTCCTGGCCGACCCCAACTTCTCTGGGTACTACGGCGAGAGCAGTCTGGAGCCCATCACTAAAAGAACCTGAGGTGGGCAATGTGGTGCATGCCACACCCTCAATCCCAGCACTCAGGTGGCTGAGACAGGAGGATCGCAGTTTCTGTCCACATGGGGCAACTTAGCCAGACCCTGTCTTAAAATACAAAGCACAAGGCAAGGACAAGCACCTCCTGCTCACCTCCCCACGCCCATCTCGGTTGCAGCCTTTCCCACGGGGAACCCTGGTTTCCAGCACTCGGGACACTTTTCCTTGTGCACCTCACAGCAAGAAAGAGGGGCTCAGGGACCCCAGCGAGGGACTGAAACGGGAGCTTACAGAAAAGCTCAGTCTCCAGGTGCCCGCGGGGAGCCGCGACGAAGGGAGACTTTGGATAATAAATTCTGTGGCTCTGCATCCCTGCCTGCACTTCTCAGCCTGTGCTCATAAAACCCAATGATTATGTTGCCATGGCCAAGACCAAGCAGCCCCATTTGCAGGGGCTGGCGTGGGGATCACGGACTCTCTCAGTCTCCCTGCTTTTGAAAATGTGCTGCTTGGTGGATGATTAAGTTATGCAGGGTGTGTGTGTGTGTGAACTGTTGCCAGTTTTAAATATCACCCATATGCCGATGGCTTCCAAATTTATGTCTCAGCTCAGACTTTGTCCCTGAGCTTGGAACCCATAGATCCGTCTGACACCTGGGGGCCGTCCTGATGGGTGCCTCAAAACCAGCGCATCCAGAGCTCCCAGCCACTGTCACAAGCCTTGCCACCAGCCCTGCCTTCTCTCGAGTGCACGATCCACCTTTCCCAGAGCCTCTCTGCCCTAAGGCCTCTGCTGTGGCCCAGCCCGGCACACATGTGCCTGGAGGGCAACAATGGGCTACAAACCCCTCCTGCACCCTTGCCACTCCAGCTCCACATGGCATACATCTGGCTTTGGTGCTAGCTTTTAAACCTTCCAGTCTCTTCCTGCTCCATCTTGAAAGAAAGGCAGGCCTCTTGGCAGGTCAGACAAAGCCCGCTGCTTTGAGCGTGGGGCCCTGCGGGCCCTTCCAGCCTGGCTCCTTCCACTCTTCTCCCCTTGGACCTGCCCTCCAGCTGCTGAGGCCTGCTTTGAACAGCCCTGTGCCCCAGGGCCTTGGTAGCTGCTGTTCCCTCTGTGTGGGATGCTTCCCCAGAGATTCGGCTGGGTCCTCCCAGTCGCACAGAACTGCTGACTCCGCGGGGAGATCGCATGCACCTAGCGGCTGGAGAGCTCTCCTCTCCCTCTGTGCAGTGCCATACATTATCCTACCCTAGAATCGCCAGGATGGGGGGACTTAGTCATCAGGATCAAATGAAGGACAGACACCCGCAGGGCCCAGGGCCCGCACCTTTGTTCTGTGCAGGGCCAGGGAGCAGAGGTCCTGGGTTTTGGGGGCCCTGGGGTCTATACACTGTGTCTGCAGCCACAGGCCCTGTGTAAACACTTAGCCATGGGAATGGCTATGTTCTTTTTTTAAAAATTTATTTATTTTTGTCTTTTTGAGACAAGGTCTTGCTATACAGTTCAGGCTGGCCTTGAGCTCACTTTTGTAGCCCAGGCTGGTCTTGAACTCACACCGATCCTCTTGCCTCAGCCTCCCAAGTGCTGAGATTACAGGCGTGCGCCACCACGCCCAGCATGGCTATGTTCTAATAAAATTTTATTGGTAGAAATAGAGCCATGCTTTGCAGCTGCTGCTCTAGGTAGATTTCATAGAGCAGGGATCTAGAACTGCCTGGGATGTGGGGCATGATGAGGCAGGGTTACCTGTCCTGAGCTACGTGTGCTCAGGCCGCTCAGTGCACCTCTGCAGGTACACTCAGGGGCACTTTTTAAAGAGAAGTAACTTCTCTTTCGAGGAAGAGGAAGGCTAAAATAAAATCCAGTTCTGATTCTTAAATCTGCTGGTCACTCCCTTACCCCCCACCCCACTTGACCTGCGCTAGGAAATCACTCTAGGGCCTCTCTCCAGGTCAGCAGTGCCTCAAGATACAGGGCAGCCCCATGCTGGCTGCGCCTCGTAAGCCCTGCTGAGCCCTGCTGAGCCCTGCTGCCCTTGGCTACCATGAGGGTGAACAGAGTCAGCACGGGCCCGGTGCCCGCAGCGTCCTGCATGCTCACCCATTCTGGCCACATGGACGCCCAGGCTCCTGCTGTTGCCCATCTCCCCACGCTGTCTCCACCCACCCACTCTGTGCTCAGAGCAGGGCACACAGCATGGAGCGATGTTGCTCCTGGAGGCTCCAGCTTCAGGGATGCAGCGTCTTGGCTGCCTATGCCGGTGCGCGCTGTGGTACCGGAAGAGGAAGTCCTGTCTGGGTCCTGGCTGAGCTCTGGAGGCAAGCAGGGCTATGTAACTGGGGCAGGTTGTGGGCGTCCGGGCTCCTCCCCTGTTCCCCATGGGCTGGGTGCTTGCTCATACTGGGGGAGAGCAAGCAATCGGACAACCCCTATCTGCGCGCATGAGTCAAGTGGCTCAGGCGGGTGGAGGACGGCACCACTGCCAGCCACTTGCCATTCCGGTCGTGTCTGGGCTCCCGGCTCTGGAGGTGAAAGGTACCGGCGCTAACCACAGCCCATCAGTCCTCCCCAGCTGGAATAAGACAACACGCAGGAGCAGAGCTGCGCTCCTGGCCAAATAAAGCCTGTCTGCCCGGCCTCCCTGGCTGTGAGTGCTTAAGATGCAGAGCCGTGCGGGCGGATTTCTCCCGTGCCATTATGTTCTCCTGGCTGCGAGCGCAGGTACCAGGGCCTGCCGGGCCCTGAAAGCTTCTCGGTGCAGCAACCCTGCTGCTTTGTAACACGTTCGGGAAGAAAGGGACGCAGCCAGCGGCGGCTTGCGTCTCTCCTCCCTCCGTGTGCTCTCTGTTCACACTCCCACACGCGAGGCGCTGAAGAATAGCACTTCACCGACCACAGGGCCACAAGCCAGAGGGCAGGGGAGTCTCATTCTTGGCCAGGCAGGAAGCAGGCGGGCAGCGGAGGGCAGAGGAGAAAGAGGGTGGCGAGAATGTCAGCCTGCTAGGCCTGCCCTGAACACCGCCTGGGGTCAGGGTCCTGGCCTACATGGGGACTTTCACAAGGGCGTTCAGTGACCTGTGCTCTGCTGCTCAGTCTGACAGGCGCTTTCTGCGCTCAGTCCTGAAAGGAATCTAGGATGGTGCTGCCGTCCAGGTACGGGGCAAGGAGGCTGTCTGCTGGGGCTGGGACACCTGGGCTCCAACAGGCTCCTCTGCACCCCCCGAGGCAGCCTGGGGTGGAGCAGAGTGTAGTGGTAGAACTGGCGGCGAGGAGCACCTCCCTTCCTGTCTGCCTCCCTGTGCTGCACTATTAAGCTCCTGCTATGTGCCTGGGTTTGTGCTGCTGGCTTGAGATGCAGGAGACAGGCGGCATCCGAAGCCAGATGTGAGCACCTGGTCCTGAGCACCACCCCACGCCTGTGCAACCCCACACGTGTGCGCGCACACATACACACACATGCAAGCACACACACACACACACACACACACATGCCCTCATGCATGTACACCCATGCCCCACCCAGGCTGGGGAATAGCATGGCTCCTCCCTGTCTTCTCCAGACGGGGCTCCGAGAGCTCGAGGCCACCCAGGGTGCAAGGCAGAACCAGAACCTTGCATGACACTAAGACCACAGCTGTCATGTGTACGACGCTCACTCTGTTCACCACCTTCACAGGCAGTCACCCTCTGGAGCCCCACAATCTCCTAGCGAGGTGGGCACCCAGCACCCGATAGATAATGTGACAAAGCAGAGGCTACGCAATGGGTTTGAGAAGTGATGGCCGCACACGTAGTCAGCTGGGCACGCAGCCAGCAGGATGCCCGAGCCCGGAGCCAGTCCTGATGCCGCTTCTGAGCAAGCTACCCAGCCTCTCTGCGCCACTTTCCTCCTGAGCTAAGCAGGATGATGGCAATATTTCGCCCTGGGATTCAGCCAGTGAGAGCCCCAACCGGCTGCTCAGGGGCCTGGCGGCCGTCTCTCCAGCGGCTCCCCGATCAGCCTTCCCAGGCACAGGGCAGCCCCGCTGGCTTCTGTTTACCTGCTCAGCTGCCCTCACTATCCCCAAGAATGACTCACAGGCCGCAGTGACAGGTGGAGGAGGCGGAGACGTCACCTTCCTGCCACGGCCCTGGTGCCACAGGGGTCCTTTGTTGTGGCTGCTGCTCGGTGGCCTCTGCCTGAGACCTGAGTGCCTTCTTGGCAGTGAGTAAGCCAAAGCCAGAGCTGAGGCTGCTGGGCATGGAGCCCACTGTCCTTGGAATCTGCCAGGGCCCGGGGAGCTGTGAACAATGTGGGTTTCAACACAAATGAGCTTGGTAGTTTTCGCCACAGGGAAAGGGCATGGAGGGAAGAACCCTGCCCCAGCAGGGAGGGCGGGAGGCCTGGGGCCCCTGCGGGACAGCCCTGGCGTCACAGGCAGAGGGGGTGTTATGGGGCACTGCTCCTTCTCGCTGTTCCCCCAAGGCACCCCAGCTACCCAGACAGCGGACAGACAGGCTTCAGGCTGGGTCCTCCCACGCTGTCTGTGGAGCTCGATTTATCGAAGGGGAGCCCCCGTCCACCCCAGGCAGAAGTGCTGAGCGCGCTCCAGGGAGAGCCCCTTACACAAACATTTGCCGATGGGGCACTTGGGGCTGTCAATGCCTGTCGATATGGACAGGTTCTCTTCCTGTGCATCAGGATTTGGGGACATATTAAGCTGTGGGCGTGTAGCTGTGTACTTGGCCTGCACCCTTCTGGTTCTAGGTCTACCATGCTCTGAGCCACGGACAAAGGGCCTGGCATGTACAGCACCAGAGACTGTTAGACACGGGGACTCAGACGAAGGTGTCGCTGACAGAGATGAATATCGCACGGCCCCAAAATGACAGCGCAGCAGGAGAGGCCGGGGGCAGGGCCTGCATTCCAAGGCTGCCTCGGAAACTCTGCTGCTCAGCCCCTGGCCTTGGAGGGTGGCCACAGAGCCCAGATGAGGGTTCCTTCACAGGGGTGAGTGCGAAGGGGACTTGGCACCCAGCCCCCAGGGGACACCTCGGCTGTCCAGGACTGTGGGCCTCCTGCACAACCCTACCCAGGCCTCTTCCTTTGGTGCCCTTTCCCTGTGAGGATGGGCGCAGACGGCAGCAGCAGGCACCTGTGATCCCAGAGGTGGCTTTGGGCACACAGGAGAGTACAGCCTTGTCCTATAGCCCGCGGGGCAAGTGACTGTCATGAAAACCCTTCTGCCTCCTGGCTGGACCACAGCCAAGGGGCATCTGAGAGAATCTGGCTCCTCTCAGTCACTGAGTGACAGGTACCAGGGACAGCAAGGGACACCTGCCTTCCTTTCCTGAGCCCGGCGTGGCACTGTTCTGGGGTTCAGCCCTTCCCATGGCATGCCTGCACGCCCTGTGGTGGCAGGACACAGGGCCATGGGACCTGCTGTACTGACCAGTGTCACTGCTCCTCTTTGGCTCACAGCCCCAGCTCTGCAGGCACCCTGCTCCTTAAGACGCATCGGCTCTCCAGGAGCCTCCTGGCTGGGCTGGCGCAGGCGCCTGATGACTCGGAGGCCGACACATCCCCCTCCGAGCTGTAGCCATGGCGGCATCACCAGCACAAGGACATGGCAGATGCTCAGCACCTTCTGGTCACTGAGTCAACAGTCATGAAGATCACGTGGTGCCACCACAGTGCATGGGACGCAGAGCCAGGCCTGAGAGCCCCGGGTCCTGGCAGGAAGATGGTGGCCTTGGGAAATATAGTGGGACCGGACAATTGGAGAGCCTGGTCCCTAGGGACGGCCCCAGCGTCCATGGGTGATAAGAAGCAGACTTGTAGACCTCAACAGAGACTGTGGTACCAAGAGGGCAGGGCCAGGAGTCCGGGTCATGGTCCCAGAAACAATTATGGAACTAAACACCTATTCTCACGCACCTGTCTGAGCTCCAGGTGACCTGGACACTTTCCATACAGAGTAAGAGAAACGTACCCAGCTTGGGGCCAGCATGAGAGACTCTGGACACCTCTTGGGGGAGGGGTGGCCATCGGCCTTTCCCTGAGTCACCAGAGACCACCCCACACTGCTCTTACCGTGGAAGTGCTCGGCTGTCTTCCGACGCAGGGCCTGAAGGGTCACCTCAGAATCTGCCCACTCCAGGACCAGCCTCCGGCCATACAAGTGGGTGCTGTGACACAGGGCATTGAAGGCTCGCTGTGGGTGACAAGAAACACAGGAACAGTTAACAGAATAAAGGAGCGGGCAGTAGGTGCTCTGTGCTTCCCAGTGTTGCCACCCCCAGGTCTGGGTACTGACCCTGGACACCGGAGCCCTGGTGGGGGTGGAGTGCTGGTGGGTGGCTCTATTTAATTAATGGGTTATGCTTCCAGGGACAGAGCCACAAATGACCGAGTAGTCAATACAGCTGTTGTTGTTGGCGCCCGGGGTTGATGGCCGCCTCATTTTCCATGTTAGAGCCTATCTGCTGCGGGTGACCCCATTAGTGGGCTGCCCCCACCTGGCAGTCAGCAGCCCCAGCTGGGCCACAGCAGGACAACCACGGCACGGAGGCCCTCACTGCCACTCGGTGTCACTCTCCTCCCAGCCTGTAGCCTCTGACACAAGACATCCACCTATAGCATGCAACTCTGTGGGTACTGGAGCACTCCTGGACCTGTGCAGGACTCTCCACGTCACCTATGGAACGTCTCACCCGGACTAAGGACATGAGCTCCCCAGCCATCGCTTCGAGTCCCCCACTGTCCCCCAGTCTGTGGTAGCCACTGAATGCTTCCTGTCTGGATCTGCCTGCTCTGGGCCTCTCCTAAGAGACCTGGGCAGCCGCGATGCTGCCCCAACCCGACGACAGGAGGGCTCTTCTGGAATCTTCCTGGACTGCAGAGCCAGCCTGCCCTGCACTTCCTAGCCTCAAGATCATGGGCAAGTTAAGTCAGTTTTGCACCTCTAGAACAGGAACGCAGCATGCTCACTCTAAGGGGTCTGGGGACAATAATGAAAAGGCAGCACAGTGCCCAGAATGGTCCCCAGCACAAGGACACGGAAGACATACAGCAAAAGTCACCAGGTGCTGGCTCTCATCTCAGACGTGACACAGTTGCACCCTTTGCCTGTCAGTAGGGTTCCCAGGGGTCCCTTGAGAGAGCCTCTGTTCTGCCTCTAGGCAGTGATGGTGGCCACAGGCCCAGGACAGGAGGGTTGTCAGTCCTAACTTCTGTGGGGTGCAGAGGCACCACATATCCAGAAGCCCGGCTGGACAGAACCAGCCACCCTGCCTTGCTGATAACACGACTGGTAAGCCGTGCTGTGTCCCCCCAAAGAGGACCCAGTGGGTCCTTATCCCAGGACCTCGGGTGTCCTGGGAACAGTGGCTGTAGGAGCACAAGGTGGGATGAAACCACACTGATGAAGGGCAGCCTGAACTCACAGGACTGGTGACTTGAGGGCCGCTGTAACGGGGACAGAGGCAGACACAGGCGTGATGACACTGCACACCAAGAATGCTGCAGATTGCCAGCTGATGCCAAAAGCCAGGAGCGCCACCCCCCGTAGGAGGAGCCAACTCTGCTGCCTCCAGAACTACGAGTCAGGACAGTGCTCTGGGGTGCTGTCTCAGCAGGTGATGTGGTGACCTTGAGCAAGTCCTCTCCTGCCAAGGTACATGGGGGGTGCTACCCAGCGTCTCTGCAATAAAACAGAAGCTGCAAGCATGGGAGGAGATCAGGAAACCATCTAGAACCACACTCGACCGGGGCGAAGGAGCGTTCGCCCTCCTCCGTGCTGAGAAGCGCCAGGTGCAGGCAACTTTTTCTTTCCCTTTTTTCAACTTTCATTTAAAAGCTTCTCTCTGCCAGCAGAGGCTCTGCGTCTTCTTCCAGGCGGACATAAAGTTGCATCTGGACTCTGCACCGAAATGGCCCATTCAGAGCTCTGAACACACGGGCTCTCAGCTGGCAAGGCAGGAAACGGTCTGATGAGGGAGGATCTGGCGAGGGGGGGGTGGTGCCAGTCTTCCACCAGAATCCCCAAGGAGCTGTGTCCCGGGGACACAGCAGGTTGGGGCAGCCAAGAGGCCACATCTGGTGGATGCTCAGCCTGGTCGTCGAAGAAGGGAACGAGCTGGTCTCCTCTGCCATCAGCCCGGCGAAGGCCAACACTGCTCCACAGCCTGCTTGCACTGCATTAGCATGGAAGAGCTTTCTATGCTCAAGAGGCAGGGGGCACAGCAGCTCGGCATGCAGGCTCTGCAGTTCAAATTCCAGCTCCAGAACTTCTAAGCTGTGTGACCTTTGGCAAGCTGCTTAATATCTTGGGGTCTCAGTTTTGCAGCATCCAAGTATGGGGAGGATTCGGTGAACCGCCGTCTCAGGGTATGCACGCTGCGTGGCGTGCCAGAAGTCTCAGCAAGTGCTGCCTGTCCTCGTTGTTGGTATTATGTATGCCTGACTGTTCACTGGCAACCAAAGAGCAGGAACAATGGTAGCGAGGATCCAAAGCCTCTTTAGTGTTTGCTGTTAGAATGCAGTATGGGGTTCTCCACAAATAACAGAATTACTCTTCCTTGTTCCAGTCCCCACAGGTTAAGGGGAAATCAGAGTGCCTTCGTGTGCACCCACTGCTGCGATGGCTGGAATGCGGTGGCCTTAAACTGTCACAGGCGGTGTGAGGACAGTGATTCGAAGCTAAAATTGGCTTTGGATAATCTGGAGTAATTGCATTTCATTAAGAAGGCGTAATGAGAACTTGTTGTATCTGAGACATCCTAGGGGACAGGGGAGTGGGCGGAGAGTAGGCAGACAGAGCTCCAATGCCAGGGGCTTTCTGCAAGGGCAGGGGACCTGCTGCAGGGAACGAAGGCTCCAACCAGCAGCTTCCCCCCTGCATCCGACCCCAGTGACCCTCGCGAGCTCAAGTACTCAGTTCCAGGCCGGGCCCAGCCTCTGTTCAAACAGCCTCGGGCCCTGCTCCCCAGGATTCTGCGTTCCCAGATAATCCCTGCTCTCGCTGTAAGCTTTCGTCTGTGGGAATTAAACGCCATAAAGTTTCCTCTGTGGGAACTGAACGCCTTCCGAGCGTAGAGTTTGGATTGTGGTTCATAGAATCCAAGCATAGGACCTCCACTTATTCCTGAGAGCGTAGCTCCAATGAGGGGAAGAGAGGCCCCAGGCGCGGTGTGCGGGCAGCTCAGCTTCCTTCTTCCTCTCTGGTCTGTGGACAGTCAGGGTCTGGCCGGCCCAGAAACGCTTCATCCTTCTCACACATGCTGCAGTCAGGGTGTTTCTGGCCAGTTCTAACTCCTGCCCCTCCCCACAATACCGACTTGTGCCCATCTGCCAGGCAAGTGGCAGGCCAGGCTGCCTGGCTTAGCTGTCCCATCCTGAAGTGCAGCCCACAGAGCGTTGGGGGATGGGCGTGGCTAGGCTGGAAGGGGCAGCCCAGGGCCACCGGGCCTTCCACTCTCGGCAAGTACACTGTGCAGTCTTGGACCAGACCTGCACCCCACATGCATGACGTGGGCCCTTGCAGGATGGCGCAGGACCCATGCCTCCAGCTTCCAGAGAGCACACACCAAGCCCCCTGCTGGCCTGCTAGGGAAGCCCACCCACTATCCAGAAGCAACCCTGGAGACACACGAGTTGGCAGAGAGAACGCCAAAGAGAAGCCGCCTGGCCCCGGAGCCTCTTCCTGTCAGGTACTGACAGCTGAGGTTGGTCACCCCCATTTTCTATGCTTCGGAGCCTAGGCTTGCACCCAAGTCCAGGGCTCCTTGCACTTTATACCCAGGGATTTTTTTTTTTTTTTTTTTTTTGAGACAGGGTCTAACTGTGCAATTCAACCTGGTCTTGAGCGCAATTTGCAGCCCAGGCTGGTCTCAAACTCACACCGATCCTCCTGCCTCAGCCTCTTCAATGCTGTAATCACAGAATAGGAGGTAGTGTTGCAGATGCAGGGAGGAGAGGTGGGGACTACTCTCCATGTCCCCTCAGCCTAACGGAGACGACACTTCCCCGTCGCTGGTCTCTAGTGAGTCCTTCAGCCCCACTGACTCCTCCATAAATCTCTTCCTTTGAAGAACCAGGAACCCTCACTCCAATGGAGCCCGAGTCCCTCTCCCCTGAGGGCCGCAGTGGGCCCCCTGCCGTGAGCTGCGGCACCTGCATGTATGCCACGTCCCACTGTCCCGTCTCTGGCCTGGTTGTGCAGATAGCCTGGCTGCTGATTTTCTCTGACCTGAGCCACGGACCACAAGTCTGGGGCATCCTGGCCTGGCCTGGCACAGTTTCCCTGGAAGGAAGTCCTCTGAGTGGTGTGGGGACCACAGCACAAGCTGGACTGTGGCTGGGCCTGGTGGCCGTCTCTCATGGCCAGGCAGGCACTGGAAGGCTGCCAGTGTGGCACCGGGTTGATCTTTCCACAGCTCCCTGGAGATAGCAGCTTTGTCTCAGCCAACAAAAGCCACTGTGTGCCCTTGGCAGTACTCCTGGCCCTGGGGACTGTGACAAGCTGCCTCGGGCCACAGTTGCTAGGCAGAGCTGAGTACAGGTGTTCTCCAGTTCCCTCCTGCTCCTGGGGGAGCTACCAGGTGTGCTGGATGCTGAAGGAGTCTGGGCAGGGGCACACCAGTGTGTCCTGAGCCATACATCCCCTTGGTGCGCAGGTCAGTGGGCTCTAAGCCGGCCAAGAATGCCCATGTGGCCAGGAGCAGGGCCACTGAACACAGGGAGAGGGGACCCGGGCCCTGCCAGCACTGCCAGGACCTAGCTCAGTCCCCTTTCTCTGGTGGTCCAGAAATAGAGGCTGGTGACCTCTGGAGAGAAGCTCGGCTTTCCCAGAGGACACATGGGCGGTGGCGGCTGCAAGTCCCTGTGCTCTGGCTTTCCACGTCCTGGGGGTGGGGAGCAGCCTGCTAGGCAGGCGTTCAACCAACCATGACCTCATGAGTTCTCTGCATAATGGTGACTCCTCTGTGGACCCTGCTTAGTTCCACACCATGGCACGGGGAGCGAGTGTCCTAAGCAAACCCCTAGGCCCACAGCCAGGCTGGGGACCCCGGCTCTCTGAAATGGGCACCTTTGCCTCCCCTCAGTTCCATCTAATTCAACTCAATGACCCTTGAGACCCGCTGGTCCCTTTTCTGAGCCAAGCGCTGCCTTAAGGGACAAGAGAAGAGGACCCCATGGTTCCTGCACCCTTGGTACAACTAGAACAGCCAGCGGGGAAAGGGAACTGGGGCCAGGGGTGGCCTAGTGACACTCAGGGCTCCCAAGGGCACAAAGCCCCGTCCTGCTGCTTCCCAGCCACATGATGCAATGAGCAACCTCAGAGTCTCCACCTACTCAGCTGCAGAGTAGGGGTGCGGTGGGACCCAGGGCAGGGTCCTGACACTCCTCCTACTCCACCAGCAGCTAGGTATTTCAGTGCTGTCGATGGGAGGAAGTTTCCTAGCTGGATTCCGCTTGTCCTTCTAAGTCCTGCTGATTGCCTGACACATCTGAGAGAGGCCGCGAGGGCCCAGCCCCTCTGTACTAGTCTCCGGCTGGCTGAACAGGTCTGCAGGCAGCCACACCGGGCATGGCCTGCCCTTCAGGGACCTGTGTGCTCCGAAGGAGGGTGGCTCTACCTGGCGCTACGTCACTGGCCTGTAAAACATGTTGGCCGAGTCCAAGTCCTCCCCTTGAAACACCAGCTCTGAAATCAAACATTCTCTCTTACCTAGGATCTAGCACTGTGATGACAGGCATTCGGCACAACCCCAGCTTACATGGCTGTGATCTTCATAACACACACACACACACACACAAACACATACACCTGGGCAGAAAAGTGGGCACAGAATCCTGGGCACCAAGCTCCTAAGGGACAGCTTAGGACCCCTGGGGCCCAGAGAACTCTGCTGTGCCGCCTGTGGGCTGCCTGGGGCAGAAGTCCTTTCTACACCACGCCCTTTAACCTTCGCAGTCTGCCCATGGCGCCCCAGATCTCCACCCACCCACCCACCCATGCTCCCTCAGCAGGGAAGGGCAGCTCTGACACCCAGGCTGCGGTGATCCCGGCACGCCACTACCTGTATGGACAAGGAGTGTCCGTGATGCTGCACGGTCCCTCTTTTCCTTGGGGCAGTGTCTTCTCTAGACCCTGCTGTGTTCTCACAGGTCCCTGGGGACACGGAACACTTGTCACCCAGACATGAGCTGAGCATACACCACTGTTTGTGAAGGTGGAGGCAGGCGGCTATCAGGTGCCTTACCACCAACACTGCCCCACTGGTCTTAGGGGTCCTGTGGGTGGAGACTGTGGGGTGTGGACAGCACCCCTGAGACGTCCACCATGACGGGGCACATGTCTGCCTCACCCGCTGTGCCCACCCCCAGCCCAGAGGACAAGCGAGAAATGAGGACGGAGACTTGAGCTGGAGCGACCCTGCAATTAAAGGCACGGTTGTTTACCACGGTGAGAAGAGCCGCTTGCCAACGCCAGCCGCCATCATGTCTCCCCACTGCCGGCTCCCCCCCGAGTGTTTATTTAAGCCAACACATTGCTCTGCTAATTGGATAACATTCCATGTGAAAATAGACCTTTTAAAACAACAGCAGTGGCGGCAAATAAAAACAGCTGCATTGCAAAAGTACAAAGGCGCGGCGGCTGGGGAGGAACAAATTAAAGGCGCGGTGCACGGGGGGAAAATGAGCGTTCTGGTTTCTGGACTGCTCGGCTGGCCGGCGGGTCTCCCATCCGACCGGCGGGTCTCCCATCCGTCCCTTTCTGTGTGAGGCCCTTCCTTCCTCCCTGAGCCGCCTGCTCCACTAAAGGGGAAGAAAGGGGTGGGTGTGCGTGGAATCCCAGTGGCCATTGGTGGCTGCTCAGCCAATAGGGACGAACACACCTGCCCAGGTAGAAGGCAGAGCCTGGCCTACAGGGCACGGAGACCCAGGAACTGGGCCTCTTAGTGAGGGCCAGATGCCTACAGACCACAAGGGCTGGTTCTGTCCTGTGACGCTCCCCTCCCAAGAGCAGCATTTAGGGAGACGCGACGCTCTGGGCCTTCTGCTGAGCATCTCTAGCAGGCGGACCCTGCTCCCCAGTGAGAGGAGGCATGGGGAGAGGGCATGGCACTCGGCTCATGGGAATGAGAGCAGGGGGGATCCTGACCGTTCCTAGCTGTGTAGTAGGAGCTGCATGACCCTAAGCAAGTGCCTGTTAGCCCCTGAGCCTCAGCTTACCCATGGCCTGTCCTTAGGGTGCCGAGAGGATCCACACAAGTGGGCCCAAATGTCCAGTACCGTTGCTGCCCAAGAAGGGACTTCAGAGGTTGATGGTTTTAGCACTTCAGAGACACAGCCTTTCTGAGACACTGCTGTGGCACCAGGGACCAGACACAATGTGCGCAGGGTGCGAGGTGGGGCCAGGGACCACTGCATTCAGTACAGGCACGAGTCTCTGATTTCCTGGGATCCCTCCCTCTCCTGCCCGCCTTGACCTTCGTCTCCTGCTTCCTGGGGCGGGATCTGGGAGAAATGCCGGATCATCACACCAGCACTTTCACAGGGACTGACATTTACTGCTTGGGACGTCAGGGGCTGATGAAATGTCCTAGGTTGGGAGAAAGTGCCAGCTCATCGACCTGGCTTCCCACGAGCCAGGATCTGGTCACCAGGGCCTGTGACAAATGCAGGTGGCCAGAGTAGCTCGGTACTAGCCTGGAGGTGGGCCTCCCGGCAGGTCCCAGGCCCAGCCGCAGCCACAGAGGTGAGCTCAGAGGACATCCTGACGGATCATGGAGACCCTGTCCGACTCGGTGCTGCAGGGTGGGGTGGAGGCACTGTGTGTGTGGTGAGCACACTGCCTGTGAGGCCACGCTGGCAGGGGCCCTTGTTGGAAGTGGCAGCTGCCTGACGCTCTGAGCTCTGCCACAAAGCCCTCATCTAGCCCCTGCGACAATCACGTCTCTCCTGATGGGGTCCCAGGGGCCACGCCCCAAGGGATACACGAAGTGGAACGTGGGTGTCAGAGAAGACCAGCGGACCTGGAATCCCCCACCAGGGGCTGAGGCAATGGGCACGTACTCCAAGAGGAGATCGTGGTGCAGATCCCTTCAGGATCTGGCAGCCGCTGCTGCGAGGGCTGGGCAGGGAGCTCAGGACCTGGGCTCTGGCCTGGCCTGGCTCTTTGGGGAGGCACGAGTGTTTGCAGGGCCTTCAGCCTAAGGACCCACCTACACCACTCTCTTTCTCTGTTTCCCTCTCCTCTTCAGTCTGAGGATGCCCAGGGCAGCCCTGACCCAAGAAGCTACTCATGCTCCGTAACCTGCAGCTGCTCACTGCGGGCGCTGGCAGCAGGGACCCGGATGCTGGGGCGGGATTCCAGTGGGTCAGGAACAGGTGAGCCCATGAGGCTCCTGCTCGGGGCCCGGCTTCCAGCTACCTCTGTGCTGGGACATAGGGAGTCCCGGGCACTCTGCTGACTGCGGTCCTCTGGAAGCCCACAGTCCGTGAGCTAAAGCCACACGCACGGAACTTGGGGCTTGCGCTGTCCACTCCAACAGTGCCAACCAGGAGTGGAGGGGTGAGCAGTGGCAGCTTCCCCGAGAGCGAGAAAAGCAGCGACCTGTGCAGCAGACGCATGCCACGGCTGGACTTGGATCTGGCTTGTTTGCTTACTCTGCGCCAGGGGCACAAAGGGTCCCAGCCCTGGAGGTTGTGAGGGAAAAGCTGCTGCAGGAAGGCGGGGCCAGAAACAGCCTCTGGCAGAGGTGCCGGGGAGAAATGCCAGGCCCCAAGGCCGTGTCCTCAGCTGACCTTCTCTTCCCTGGAGCTGAGCACTGAGGCAGAGGCAGGATGGAGAGAGAGGAGCTGCCGCCTCCACAGATCACTTAGCAACGCCGACAGCCGGGCCTCAGGCCTCGGCGCCATGGGCCACCTGGGAAGCCCCTCTATGGTGCAAGTGCCAGATGCACCTGGGGCCATGGGCAAGGGACCCAAGCAACAGAGGTGGCCAAACACGACATGCACGGGGACACATGGGGCACTGAGGTAGATGTCACAAGAGACCTGACACTCCAGGCACAGGTGCCTTGTCAACCCCACTTGAACTCTTGGAAGAGACTGGGCCCCTCACTCCTACGGCACCCACGGGTGGCCACCACACCTTCCTTGAGGTCAACAGCCAGCACACACAGGGACCAGGGAGCGCCACATCCAGAGTTCGCCACGACCAGCTCACTGGGGGTAATCGAGGCACAGCGGAAGTGAGTCCCTTGCCCCAGATCATGAACTATGTAAAGGGTGGCACTAGAATTCAGACCCAGGTAGCCTGGCTTTGCAGTCTGCATGTTGCTGAGTGGCAAAGAATCGCCTTCAAGGCATTTCTCAGGGCAGCAAGGGACACTGCCCTCCACTTCTCCCGTGCGTGGGATCTTGAATGTGAAAGATGACAGAGGCTCCACATGCACCCTGCCAACCCCTCGGAAGCCCCGTGCTAGTGGCAGTGGGGCTCTGCCCTGCGTGGCTTCACGCTTGTTCTTCTGAAGGTCTCTCCCCAGAGAGGCAGCCAAGGTCAACAGAGGAGAAAGGTCACTGTGAGCCGAGGTTGCAGAGGGACGGCCATGCTCTCCTCCACGTCCTGACCATCTGAGCTGGGGCTATGAGGCCAGTGACACAGGCACTGAAGGATGCCCACGCTGGCCAGGCTGACCCAGCAGCAGAGTGGCCTGGCCTTGGCCCCCAAAGCAGAGCAGCTGCCTCGCTTCAAAGGCCAGAAGCGTTCTGTGCTTCCAAGAGGCACAGCATTTAGATGCATGCTTGGGTACGGCAGTGCCCACCTAGGCTGCCCCATGTGAGACCAGCATAAACGGAGCCCAGAGCTGGGAGGAAGACGGGGAGGAGGAGGGGGAGGGGAGGAAGAAAGAAGAGAAGGGCGAGAGGTGAGGGGAGGAGGAAGAAGAGGAAGAGGTGGAGGCGGCGGCTGAGGGTTCCCGCACTCTGCTTTGCAGGTGCCTTATCCCCTTCCTTCCCTGTGCTCTTCCACACTGCAAAATCTACGCCACCCAGGACTAGGGCCACGTGGGCGTGAGTTTTCTCTGATGCACAGCCAGGAAGGGGAACATGGACACTGTCCCTCGCTCCAAACACTGAGCCTAGAGCTTTTCCTCCCACAAAATTAACAGTGTTAGGGAACAAAAACAAAACAGTGGGTAGTGGCAGCGACCTTCCTACTCCCCAAAAGGACCAGGAAGGCAAAGGTGGAGCAGGGCAGCAGGGGGTGCTCACATCTCACCTTTGCGTCTTGCTTTGTGAGGAAGTCCACGAAGCCGAATCCCCTGTGCGCGCCTGTCCCTGTCATCTTCTTGGGCAGACGCACCGTCTTTAGCTCCCCGAAGGTGCTAGAAGTGAAAGGCAAACACAGGAGTTGAAGAACCGGGGCCTGCAAGACCAAATCCCACACACTAAGCTACTCTTCTGGCTTACAAAGAAGTGCGTGGGCGCACACACAGACACCTCCTTCTGAACTTGAACATCCTCCCTTCCTCTCAGGCCCAGCCTGCAGGGGGCAGCAGGCTGGAGACGCTGGAACAAGCCGGAGACCACCTGTCTTCCCCAACATGGTGTGGGGGACTCTTTGCCAGAGGAACCAGCCTTGTATTCGTTGTCGCAGAGCTGGGGAGGCTGTGGCGAGAAAGCGAGGCTCTGCTGGGTAGGACAGGGGGTCTCTGGGGTCTCTTGACTTTTCCAGGCCATCTCCATACCCAGCTGGGCACACGGTGACTCCATGCTGGGCTGGCCAGGCCTCGTGGCCCTTCTTCCTCGACCCAGGGCCTAGGACCTGGACGCACCCCTGGGGCTCAGCACGCTCAGGGGCGCCCAGCCCCCTTTCCTCTCATGATGCATCCCTGGCTTCTGGGTGCACTTGTGATTTCTGCTTGGCCAAAGTCGGGCAGAGCTGTGGAGAAGGAAAGGGGCCTGCTGCTCGGAGCAGAGGCTGCACAGGTGCACAGGCCGGGACCACTCAAGCCCCGCAGCCCTCCACGGAGCTCAGTCTCCCCATGACGCCAGCACAAAGGACAATGCTTTCCCAGGCTCTCCTCTCGCTGCTCACCCCCCCAGCCCCTTTCTAACGTCCATTTATCAAATCTATACGTGCAAATTGCTGCCGATAAATATTTAATGTGCACGGCATCTGAAGAGAGGTATGACTTTATTTGAAAATCTACACACACTTGCAGCTGCCTGGGCGCACACACATACACACATTGGCCCAGGATGCTCTGGGGCCAGGGACCGACAGGGTAAAAAACACAGTAAAGGCCGTAAGCTCTCATGAAATGATATAAGCTAAATCCGAGGCGTTAACCCGCAGCCCTGCCAGCATGACCAGGCATCTGGCAGCCCAATTTCTGCAGGCAGGACGGAGCGGGGACGCGGAATTATGAATCCTCAAAATGAATCCGCACGTCTCCTCTGAGCTCTCCCCGGCAGCTCTGCTCCCCCTCCCGGAGCCTCCTGTGCGCAGGCGACTGGGAAGGCCAGCCTCCTGAGGAGGGGACTGAGCAGAGTGGAGCCCCGCCAGCCTCCCCCGCTGAGAAGGGGCCTGGGCTGGGCACCAGAGGCCAGGCAGGTGGCACGAGGAGGTGAGGGTGGAGAGCAACGTTAAGCCTAGCCTGCAAACGCTGTTTTATTCTGCCACCTAAAGGCCGACACAACCCACGACAGACATGGGACAGTCTCTCCCCCTGCATGGAAGCGCTGTGCCACTGCTGGGACAGGGAAGGCTGCGATGGACAGACAAGTGTGCCTCACGCAGGTTAATGGTATTTGGCTCCAAGCTCTGAGGGAGCCCCTGGGATCTCAGGGTTGCTGGTCCCTCTGCCTGGCTTCCCATCCCACCCTGGCCCCTGGGTCAATCTCTGATGCTAGCCTGGAGCTGCCTTTCCCACCTCTGGGGCAGGGTGTCAGCCCTATAACGTTATGGCTCCCGGTGCCCTGGCCTCTGGTCTCTGCTCCAAGCAGCAGAAATCACATCCATCTCCCTCATCGCTGGGTGAGAAGAGCCTGGCAAGAAGCCTGGCACCCCAGCCCTGTGTGGAGGCCTGGAGGTATTTTCACAACAAGCAAACAGAAGCCCCAAAGATAGACACAGCCACTGGTAAATTCCGTGTGCTCAGTCCAAGGGCGAAGGTTAAACGAACAGGCCGCAGGAGAACTGCAAATGGCGCAAACACTACTACCTGCCATCAGCCTCATCATCCCTGTCTTATGGATGAAGACCCTGTCCTGGGGGCAGCCGCTGGTTCTGAACGGGAACCCAGGCCCGAGATCACTTTCTGCTATGTTCCACTTCTCTTCTGTTCCCCCAGGGAGAGACTGGTCAATTTCAAGAGCTGACACCCCCTTTCTTCCCAAGGCTTGGCCAGGTCTGGGTAAAGCCTAAGCCACGTGGGGTGGCTAGGGGAGCCCTGTGCAGATGCTTGGGCAGCCAGGATGCCCAGGACCCCAGAGCAGGGGGAGACTGAGCCTCTGCCTACAGGAGGCCGATCTTTCTGTGATGGGCTCAACATGCTCTGCACAGGTTTTCTAGCCCTATTTAATCTCTTGTGAGCCAGGCTCTACATGTGTGTATTTGTGCACATGTGTATGTCAGACAGACAGACAGCAAGAGAGAGAGAGAGAGACAGAGAGAGAGACAGAGAGAGACAGAGAGGGGAGACTGTTGAGGTTAATTCCTGCCTCTGCAGCACACTGCAAGCTGGGGATGCTCTGTGCATGGTAAGCAGCTGAAAGTCCTGAGAAAGGCGAGGAAAATAATTAAAAGGTGGAAAAAAGAGCTCGTGAGGAGGCTGAAAGGGCTGGGCTTCCACGGCCCACAGAAGTGGCATTCAAGAGCTTGGCAGGGGGAGCTGTGACAGAAGGACCCTCTGGATCCACAGAGATCTCAGGCAGTGATGGGGACCTGGGTGGCCTGTCCCAGCCTGCTGGGGATGTGCAGAGGTCACAGCCCCGGTCTGGGGCTTCTAGACAGACAGGTGCATGACAAGTGTAAGGCACAGGCAGCTCCCGGTAGATGGAGACGGGCAGCAGGAGCCTGCGAGAGTGCGAGTGTGAGCAGGAGTTTGGCTAAGGAGCTGGAGGAGTGGGGCTGGATCTTGGAAGGAGTGTTCAGGTGCCTGTGGCCACTTTGCAAATGTGCAGTGGGGCTTTAGGACACCGGAACTGCTGCCATCACCCCAGCCACCAGGGAGTGCCTTGCAGGCGCTGGCCTCTGACGCGTGGTGTCTGAGATGTAACAACAACTGGGGGCTATAGTGTCACCACCGCTGTGTCCTACACGAGACACCTTAAGGGTCAGAGATGCAAAGTGACCGCCCATGTCTGCAGCCTGGGCACTCGAGGCCCAGGTGAGCTCCTCTCCTGGGGCTGGGGATCACGCTGGACAGCGAAGGAGGTCAGTGCTCCTGAGACCACGTGGAGTCTCACAAGAGGCCACAGCAGTGATGGCAGAGATAACTGAAAAGAATGAAAAAGGAGGGGTAAAAAGGTTGGGGAGGGAAGAAAAAAATCAATGAAGTACCTTTAGCTCCTTGGAGATAAGCGATGTATAAATACCAGCCATTATGAAGGTCTTATCTCCTGGCAAGGTCCATGGAGCCATTTTTAAGAGCGGCCTTTGAAGGGAGCTGTGCGTGCACCCCTCGCCGGCGGGAGCAAGGACCACACTGGGGTGAGGGAGGGCGGACCTGCGGGGACGAGCAAGGGAGGACTCCACAGGGCACCCAGGACTCCTCCCTGGCTCAGCCTCGTGCTGGCGCTGGGGGACACAGACGCATACGCTTCCCACTGTGTAGATAATAGAAACCACAAAATAGCAATTACTGTATCAGAAGCTGTGAATAAAGAGGACATACCGGGCTTTTAAACATGGCCCTCCTCCCCTCCCCCACCAAGCTCACACTCCAGCAACAAACTCACACCTCACTTTTCCAATTATTTCATTCACCTTGGGTTCACCAATTACTCCCCGCACCGCAGCCCCACCCCCTCCGCAGCACTGGTGGTGGGCAGGACTGGTGGCAGGTTCTGAGTTTTCAACCATGCTAATTTCTTCCGAGGTGTGGGCGTGCAGGTCGGAGGGGCCGCCGAGGTGTAGAGGGAGGCAGGCCAATTACACCCAGCCCTGGTAAACATGCCTGGCTATGCAAAGTGTGTTTGCACACAGCCTCGGAGGCGGCCTCGGCGTGTGCCCCAGGTGTGCGTGGTGGGTGGGGATGTGCCCCTCTGTGTAGGCCAGGGCTGTCTGCACAGAGGGACAAGTCTCCCTGTTCCTCTTTCCCTCCCTGAGTGAAGACCTGGGCTGAACACAGGCTGAGGAGCTTCTGCTCCTCAGCTCTCAGGGCCTAAGTCCTCGCTGCCCTTTGGATCTGTGGGAAGGACCAGGATCCCGGCCCAGCTGTGTCCAGCTGTGTCCTGCTGGCTGGCGCGCCTTCGCTCCCTGAGCTCAGACGTCACTGGGAACAAATGGTGCTGCTGCCCAAGGGACCAGGAAGAGGAGCAAGGGGGGACATGAGGCAGATGAAGGGGGTGTCATGCCGGGGGAGGCGCTGGCTTCTGCTCCTTCTGCGGGTAGGGGAAGGTGAGGCCTCAGCGTGAAAGAGCTTCCTGCTGCACCACCAGCACCAGGTTTCCTACAAGGCTCTGCATGCACGGACCCTGGGGCCACCATGCTCTGCGCCTGGCTGAGACGCCTGGTGACGTTAACTCATGTGACCATTGTGACCTGTATGCTGTCATTCCCACTTCTCTGTGGTCGCTTGTGCTTCTACCACAGGAGCACAGTGCCGTGTCCCATCCCCAAGCCCCAGCTTGGAGTCTGCACAGGTTATCCTGCCTAGCACCAAGCAAACGCCCCAAATGAGCAAGGCGTGGGAAGACAGTGGGTGGCGGGCTGGGCTTCAGCCTGGGTCCCAGGACCCTAGCCAGCCATGGGGAAGGGGCCTGCCAATAGCAGGCCATGCAGGGTCCTCCTGACATGGCACGGACTCTGGGTAAAATTCCACCTCGACGCGATTTGGCCTCGATCCGTGTTCACCACTCCCCTGGCCAACTCTAAAGGGGTGCACCAGTGAATGTACAGGCCCAGTGGCACGCCCGGAGGGTGGGAGATGGCCTGGCCCGGGGCTTCTTTCCTCACAGCTAAGGGTCCTAGTTGAGGTAAGGGGGAAAGACACACTTACTGGACTTCTAGAGACAAATCTGTCCCTTCGTCTCCAATCATATCGTCAGCAGCCAAGGGAGGCTCGGTACCAGGCTCTCCCAAGCCTGCCCCCTGCAATCTCCTAGTGCACTGGTCCAAGCTTGCCCGGGCCACACAGAGCACAGTGCAAACTGTTCGGGGCTGTATGTAAATTAAACAAGGAAACTTACACAGCTGCTGAGTAAGAGGACACGCAGGCAGCTTGGAACGCTACTGCAAGGACTGCTGTTTGCACAAGTGTGTGTGACACCTGCTATACGTAGGTTTGGGTCTCACTGACTGTGTGAGCACCACACAGCTGAGTCACGTGCTAACACGTTGCCTGCTGGAGGCTCGCAGGCGGTGCACACCCCGGGACAGCTGGCGGAAGACGTGGCTGTAATCGAAGCTGCAGACTCTGCTACAGGCTTCTGCCCCAGTCCGTGTCTATGCTTGTCAGACCTCCCCACCCCACCCCAGTGCTGCCTCAGGGAACAAGAGCCCTGTCAGGCGTGTGCCTGGCACCCCCCGTCTTGCAAGGGTCCCAGTGGTCACCACTGTCCAGAGCCATGCAGAACGCCAGGCACTCCTGATCCCGCACTGCGGAACGCGTCGCCGGCTTCCCCACCCGCAGTCCTCTCCAGTGTCCTTCCTGCGGCTGAAGGCCGAGTCTGGCTGGATGCCTCCTGTTCTCTCCACCCTGCTACCCCCTCCTCCCCCCCAGAGCCCACACTGGCTCTGCCCTTGGCCCCCGGCTCCACCAAATGCTCGCCTACCCTGGGGCCTTCGCACCTGCGCCTCCTGTGCCCTCTCCCTGGATGTCCCCACCACCATCTGCTTGCCACGCCACTCTCAGCTCCCACGCTGCCTCGAGACACGCTCGGTGGCCACCTCTGTCGCCTCCTCTGCCCGCCAGCCGCACCATCTCATCCAATCACTGTCTGCATGGCTTATCTATTGATTTGTCTCTCATTCTTTCGCTGGATACGGAAACCATAGCTGGAGATGGCAAGGTCTTTATACTGGACTGGCCTGATCCCAGAAAACCCTCCAGACCTACATGTAATTCAAGTCCTCACTAAGGTCCCAGGGAGTCAGGTCCCTGTCCTTTCTCTGCACTATCTCACGTCACCTCTGGGCTGGTGTGGAGGGAGTCACACCTGAGCCAGAACCCTTAGTCCTCTGACCCTCAGGCGATACCATTTTATGTAATACGACCACCTACACTTCCAGAGAGTGTCTTGCTTCTGGGGACGCCTCCAGAGCACCCACGTTCACACTTGACTGCAGTGACGACACTGCAGCAAGCGAGGCGGTGGCCTGCACCATGACTATCCAGGGGTCTTGGACCTGAACCTCACAGCGGTGCTGCTGGGCAGCAAAGAGAAGGCGTGGAGCTCCACAGACGAGCCTGGCTGTGAGGCGGACACAGGCCCGGGCCGCAGAGCGGGCTGGCACCTGCACCTGCCCCAGGTGGCGGGAGGGACATGCGCGGCTAACCCAAGGCTCGAGCCTGAGGTTCAGGGACGCGGGCTCCACCTCGGGGAGGGGTCCCCACTCTGCCCTGGGGCTTGCTCCTTCACAGGGGCTTTTACACTGAACTTCTCCAGTTACTCGCTCCTCAGCGTGGTGCCGGCAGTGGCCGGAGGGCGACCTGATCCCCAGCAGCCTGCTGCTCCCTCTCAATGGGCCTCGCAGAGGCAGGAAAACGGCCTGGCGTCCACAAGTGAGAGGAGAGGCCTGGGCATGGGGCAGCTCTCGAAGCAGCCTTCCAGATGAGAAGTCTTGGCGAGGAGCAGGTAGTGGCACCTGGGGATGGGCGGGGCTGTGCTCCTGACCATGCCCAGAGCCACGCTACAGAGGCCCGGCGTCGGGAACCCTGGGTGAGCCATGCTGTGCCTTCAGATAACAAAGAGCAGTGGAGGGGAGGGGAGGGGAGCTGGCCTTCTCCAAGCTCGGATCTCTCAAAGCCAGACTGACACACAAAGGAGCCAGGAGAGCTGGGCGAGGGGTCCCGGGGAACTGGCCAGCAGCAAGCGCCCATCTGTGTGGCTCTGGGCCAGCGGCACTGGCACCAGAAGGGAGTATGTCAGAGATTTAGTCCTGATCCACCACAGGGGCTGTGGCACGTGAGCCTGGGCCCGCTCAAGGTTGGGGGCCGCTGCTCCACAGGACCTAGACCTTCCGCAGACCCTCGGCCTAGCTTAGCTGTCAGGGCAACAGTGAGCCCAGGACAGGCACCTCTCCTCCTTCATAAACAGCCTGTATCCAGGTGCCAAGATTTTACAATATTGGAAACGAACCTCAAACACTTGAAACATGACGTCACCAGATGAGGCAGGTGCTGCGTGCCACCTCCTTGGGAGTTTCATTCTGACTTGGGCCTAGGAGATCTCGACGACGAGGAGATCCTTTCCTTCCTTACTTCCGGGCCCTGTGACCTCACCTACCTGGCACCCACAGCCTGCCGCCCCTGGCCATGCTTGTGTTCAGAGACTACGGCTTCTCAGGGGCTCTATGGGGCTCTTGCCACCAAGAGTCCTGAATGGTGCCTGTCCCTGGTACGGACACACTTGTGGCTGTTCTTACATGGAGCCAGTTATCGGTCACACCTAGCGCTGAAGTGCAGCTGGGGTCGCAGAGATGGCCGCTTGGGCCCATGGACCCTGCATGCACTTGGTAAAGACTTCCAAGTGTTCCCCACGGGGGTGGATACAGGGCCCTGGGCTGGGCCAACAGTGGGCGGGACCGGCTCTGGCCTCTGAGGCACCAACTGTAAGCTCATAGCCCTCCATTTTTTTCCCTTAGGTGGGTGTACACCCAGTGAAGGCGTTGAGAAGGCATCCCCGATATGCGTGCACCTCAACAACATGTGCACACACCTCCGTTTCACTAAGTTCATCTCTTCATGTTTAAAAATTAGAAAAATGTAAAGGCTAAGATAAAATCTAGACAGAAACAGAAGCTCCCGTCTTCTGTTCCCTCCTCTCCCAGTCGCTCTGCTGACCGGCACTTTTGGGGGCCACTCCTTATACGATTTAAGGGCACATGGTGCACCAGGCAGGGTACCAAGTGGACCCCAGTGCGCTCCTGTGACTCGTTCTCACACCAGGTGACACCTTTAGTTTGCCAGGGACCGCACCAGTGGGCGGTGCTGCACAGGGGTGCGGTTCTGACAGCTGGGGGCTGGCGCAGCAGCGCCCAGAGCCGAGTCTGGAGTCCGGCTGAGTGCACTTGCTGCCACGTTTCTGAGGCTCGGCTTTGCCATCTGTGAAGTGGGCCCCGGCCCCGACCTGCATCAGAAACTGCTCGGGCAAAGGCTGCGCTTGTTGCACCCTCATCATGGACAGCGCAGCGGCGTCCACCGGGCACATGGGATGGCAAAGGCACCCCAAGGTGAGGAGGGTGGGGCCGACCTCATCACCCAGGAGCCTTCCCCATCTCACACACATGTCCTACCAGTTCCACAAGACAATGGGAAGAAATGGTCCCAATGCCCGTGTTCGTGCCTGGCCTGGGCTGAGCATGCCTGCGGGGAGCCAGTGTCCTCCTGGTTCCCTGCGACTGAGAGGATGGGGTGGCCTGGGCTGGGGTGGCATCCAGTCAGCCCTGCCCTCTGCCCTCCTCTGGAGTTAATGAAACCCACAGTGGACGGACGCCCTCCCCACGCTCGCCCCCTCTGGTCTGCAGCTGCCTTGAGTACGGCTAATCCCATTACAAGAAAATAAAGTGGATAATTCAGGCTAATGAAATCGTTACAAGAGTGTGGCCAGCCAGAGGTGGACATTCAGACCCAATTTAATACACTTTCACGTCGTTATCCTCCAGACAGGCAATGTTTAAGAGGAGGAAGGACAAAAATTAGAGAGGGAGAGGAGCAGTTAGCTTGAAAGTGGGTATGGAATTCACCCGCCACGCACCTCGCCATTTGCTGCCATCGCCACCCTTCCAGCCCCACGTCTCCACGGCAACTCCAGAAAGTGCAAGGACCAGGGCAGTGAGCTGCACCTTTGGAGCCTGCTGATCACCTTCCACCTCCACTACTCTTACAGAGACTGGGGGGTGGGAGGGGTGACAGACCATACACACACACACACACACACACACACATACACACACACACACACGTGTCCCCGGGGCTGCTTCCCATCACCTGGATCAGAATTTCTCACTCCCATTCACTCATCCTAGTGCTGCTTCTGTGCAGTGGGGTATAGAACCTTGGGAGGTTGTGACGGGAGCCACACTGGTGGGGTGGCAGGAGGTGGGGTGCGCGCCCTGCCAGACAGCACAGGTGGCTGGACCCACAGCCCTGAGTGGGTATGGGTTTCGACAGGTAGACACCCTGGCCACTGATCCACACCTGCTCAGGAGGCTGAGGCAGGAGGAGCTAAAGTTTAGTTTGAGACTAGCCTGGGATACTTAGCAAGGTCCCATTTCAAAGCAAAAAACCCTCAGATTTTGTATCAATTTCATTTCTTTGAGATCTACTTCAACGCTGAAAACCCTAGCGAAGGCCTATCTCACGGACTCAGATTACCCCGAGCTGCCCTGTGGCAGCCCTGTTCTTTTTAGCCAGCTGTGGTCCACCCTGAAGGCTCACATGAGCACACAAAGCTCCCAGTGATCTAGAGCCTCCTTAGCGGGGACACAAGAGGGCAGGTGGTCAAGGTGATCCCAAGACAACTGGATCAGCCAGGTGCAGGGACACCTGGTGCAGGGTGACAGCAGCCACCCTCGGTAGCTCCCACCAACCCCCAGGTTGTGGCCTGGGCTGAGTCCCTCCCTGCAGAAGGAGGCACTGCTGTTTTACAACAGAGGTGACAAAGTCACTGATGGGGACACGAGACACGCTGGGCACGTCTGTTCCTAGGTGGGGTGCTGGCCCCCAAGAGCTTGGAGCCTGGTACCTCGCCCACTCAGCACAGAGGCCCTGTTTTACAGTGGGGAGGGACAGAGCGCCGGGCTGGAGGGAGCCACCTCGAGGCCTCCCTAGCCCACTCCCCCTGCACAGAACACGCGTCTGCATCGCTTGCCTGGCTTCCTGGCATTCTCCAGCACTGTGACCTACCCCAGCTTGCTAGGATACGTCTCCCTGCTGGATGACTGAGGGGGCGGCATCCAGGACGGTGCCCATGGCACCTGGAATGTGGCAGGTGCCCAGCAAGATGCAGGTCAGGTTCTTCCCGGGTGATAGTCTTTTCCTGATCCTGGCCCTTCTTACAGTAATGTCCTTACTACCGGAAACAGGAAGTAGGGCACTCAGGGAGACAGTGGGTGCTGGCTGCAGCCCTGTGGGGGACAACGCCTCCCTCCCTCCTCAGCCTCTAGTGGGAGTCTGTCACTGGGAAACCACAAGCAAATGCTGGAGGAGGTGCGACAGAGACCTAGGAGTTGAAGACAGATCTGTGGTAGCTCCTGAAAAGCTCGGCCTTCTACAAGTTTCTCCTGACAGCTGCCATTCGGAGAGACATTTCTGCCCACCACAATTCTAGAAAGCCCATCTCAGACACTCGCTGTCCCCTCAGCAGGAGTCCTCCCGTGTCTTGGCAAACAGCCCTAGGACCAAATGGGTCATGCACGGCTGGGAGCCATTTCTCTATTTGAGAAGGGGATGATGGCCTGAGGTTGTGCCTCAAATAACTGGGCAGCTGCAACTCTGAGACCCAGACAGGGCCAGGCCGGTTGTCAACCAGGGACGACAGCAGAGGAGAGGCCTCTGCTGAGGGTGCGGGCCACAGGCAACTGTGCGCTGCTCTGCATTCCAGGGTGGCCCTGGAGGCCTGGAGGGCAGCTGGGGACAGCTAACTGGGAGCTGCAGTGATTCACACTGCGGAGGCCCCTGGCTCTCGGGGGGAGGACAGCCACTCACCGGGGCTGGGACAGATGTTATTTTTAAAAGTCTGGGAAAGAAAACAACAATAAAACTGGAGCTCAGGACGGCTGGTGAACTTTAAGGGGAAAGGGGGAGATGGATTTGTGAGCTGGACCATTTGTCTGGGACTGAACAAACCAACACAGACCTTGATTCAGTTATGCCAGGGAGAAGGGGCTTGGGGTTTGGTCGTGCGTCAGCTCTACCTCGGGTTCAGGGGTGTGGTACAGAGAGAGAGAGGGGACCATAGAGATGCAGCTGCTGGTGGACTGTTGGGGGGGGCTCTGGAAGGAGGAGGCAAGCATCAGGGAGCCAGGCTGAGTCGCTGCTGGTGTCTGGGGGAGGGGGGGATTTTTCTCTATTAAAAATCTCAGCTAGGGCCAGATAGGATTTGGGGTGCGGAGCAACCACAGAGGAGAAGTGAAGAAAAAGGGCAGGAAGACCGCAGTCAGGAAGAAGAGGCTCCCGCTGCAGCAGCCACCACCGCCTCACCAGAGAGCTCCAGAGCGTCACTGGCAGCTGACAAGGAGGGAAGAACAAATGTCAGTCTCTGGCGACACACAAAGGCACAGGGACCCGGTGTCCCTGCTCTCAGGCGAGGGGCTGTCTGAGAGCCACAGCCAGACACCCAGATCCCTTTGGAACACAAAGCATGGTCACAGCGTCCCCTTTTCCCTGACGTGCACCCTGGGCTGGGGGTTACTGTCAGAGGAAAGCATCAAAGCCGCTCACGCCCTGTGGGGTGGAGGATACTTAAAATGAGCCTCGGTTTCCCTGGCAGGATCTCTGGAGCGGATATGTTTGCAACCTTGGGGCTGAGTCTGTGTCTGAGGTTGGAAGGCCGGAGGCAGCCTGGGAGGAGGTGTTAAGTCTGGAGACGCAGCAGCTCTCACCTCCACTGTGCCTCAGTGGGCCTGTCTGTGAAATGGTGCCGCAGTACCCACACATCACTGAGAGCCGGTAACATGACATGAGTGTACCTGGCATGCTTGGTGCAGAGCCAGGACCACACAGAGCACTCAGAGGGGGGCATGAGTGAATAAACCAGTGAATGAAGGACAGAACAAATGCAGACACTGCACAGGGGGCAAGCAGTGACATCTGTGGGGTCTGCTGGTCTTGGGGCTGCAGGGGGGACTCAAGCCCACTCTGCAGCTGGGGCCAGAGAGAGGTGCAGGCACTCCCTTGCGCCCAGCGAAACGTCAAGACTGGGCGATGGCATTTTGAGCCCACAGGCGGGTGTTCCCTCAACCCCACAAAGCTGTCTTGGTGCCTGTCTCATTCTCCAATGCCACAAAAGACAGTGCCACATGGTGTCCACGGGGGAGAACGATCCTTTCTGCCACCCCAGTGGCCCTCAGTGATCAGGGCCCACAAGGGCAGCGTGTGGCTGCTGTGGATGTGGTCAGGGTCCAGGACCACTCTCCAAATGTCCACAGGACTCCAGCTCTGCAGTGGGTGGAGTCAGCAGAGCCACGTGACCAGCTCTGGCCTATGAAGTGGGTGGAAGCTGCCCAGGGCTCCACAGCTAACGCCTTCCCTGCTGCCTTGAAACAAGAGTCCTGAGTGGCGTGGGGGAGCAGAGCCCACTGTGAGCCCTGCCACTGCTGCAGCGCTGACCCATCCTGAGCAACATGGGCTTGGGGGGCCTCACGAGCAGCAGCCCTGGGGTGAAGGCTCACGCGGCCTGTCCCAGGAGCCCAGGTGGGCGTGCTAGGCCCAGCTCTGTTCTCTATCGACCTTCAGCACTGTGACAGCGACTCCGCTTTCATAACCAGGAGAGGGAAGGGTGAGTGAAGCTTTCACACTAGGGCCAGCAAGCACAGCCTGCGGGCCAGACCTCACCGATAAATACACAAAAGTGATTCACCGGAAATGCCCAGCTCTTGTCCGTCGCTGCTCTGAGCTACACCAGCAGGGCACCTGAAAACCTGGAAACATGCGCTCCCTGCTCTTCACAGAAACCCCGAGAAGCCCTGCTCTAGCACACCATCCCCGCCCCACACCAGGTGTCACCCGACCCAGTCCCCCATTCTCCGCCACCCTGCATCCTGACTGCTGCCCCCACAGAACTTGTCTTTACCTCCTTGCTTTCCCAGCGGTTATTGTTCTTAATTGTGAGAAGCAAGAAGACCCGCTTAGGGTTCTCTGCGCCTCGATGGATCCACGTGTCCTGTACCCAAGGGGCCACGAGGTGGCACTGTTTCAGGGAGCAGACTATTACTCAGGGCCAGGACAGGGCCTGGAGAACCGTGACCTCGTGGTGGGCTGCGGTGTGGCTCAGTGCGGAGTGCTCACTGGGCATGCCGGAGGCCCGGGGAGCGGCGCACAGTGTGCGCACACGCATGCGCACAGGCCAGCCCCAGTGAGACACAGACACCGGCTCACAGCTAGAGTTCTGGTGCACCTCGGAGGCTGACGGGCACCACGACAGCTTCACTTCCTGTCTCTTTCTGGGCTCCACCGTCCGGAGCCTGGCATGGGGGCAGTGCAGGGAGGCGTCTGGACCCATCCCATAGAGCAGTGGCCCGGGCACTCGCCTGCTCACGGCTCCCTAGGGTGGCTGCCTGACGGAAGTCGGCCTCACAGCTCCATCTCCAGGAGGACCAAAGACCGGCAGAGCACGTATTGCCTTTACTTTTACACCACGTGGGGGACTTGGATAAGAATAACCATATAGTTTACGAGGTTATTTTTAAAGAGGGTTAAAACCCCACCGACTCCTCAAATACCAGCTCCCCTGCACTCGCGGCCAGGCTGCAGTTCATTCCGTCCCCTCAAGTATGGTGCTAGGAACACGACCATCTGCCCCATTCCACATGGTCCCCAGCAAAACCACTTGTTTCCCTTCTTGTTTAGGCTGCCAGGGAACTCAGGCTCAGCCTAGGTTCTCTGGTGCCACGCTGGCCTCTCGCCCTCCTCCTGCAGCTCCATTTACCCAAGGAGGGTCAACCAAAGCGATATCATGGGAGGTTGGAAGGCTTACGGAGAGAGGCTTCAGCGTTTCTTCCCATGGCCTCCTGCTCAGTGGTGGTAACCTGCTCCAGCCCACCACTCGGGCCCCAGGAGCAGTGTCAGGGCCACCAGGTGAAGCATAGGAGGCTCTGGAAGAACGAGTGGCCCATAAGGATCAAACGAGGCCGGCATACTGAAAGGGCGAGGAGACACTAAGCAAGGCCTGCCACGGACTCTGGGGGCCGCTGGGTGCGACCCGCTCCCGACGGCAGGCCTCTGGGCTGTGGGCCTGCGCCTTGGCTCCTTCTGGGGTCCTGCACCACATCTGCACACACCTGAATGCATTAAACAGGAGTGCGTTTTTAACTGAGATCCCAACAGACAGACCAATGTACAGGCTCTGTGGCCGCTGTGGATACTTTTCTGCATAAGAGTCCCCTCCGAAGTGGCTCTAGGTTCACTGGGGCAGCAGGACAGCGGGACCAAGGCCTCTCGGAGGACGCTCTAGCCCTAGCCCCTGACCCCAGTGGCACCATTGCCCCGAGGTCCCCTGACCAATCTTCACAATGACTGCTTTGAGGCCACCTGAGTCGCCGTCCATTTCCCACCTGTGTGGCAGCCCTGGGACAGCAGGGGCCTCAGCAGTCTTGGCCACTGCCATATCCTCCATGGCCACACCTTGGCCTGAATAGTCAAGTAATGAATGAAGGGGGGTAAACACCAGGGACACGAGGGATGGGGGCCCAGTCTGCCTTGTCTTCTCTAGAAACGCCGCCACCAACCACTGCCACGCAGGCCACCACGAGGCACCCCTGACTGCAGCCCAGTAGGGGTGCCGCTCAAGGCAGGTTCCCTGCCTGCCCCGTGGTGACTTCTCTGTACCAAGTTTTCCGCCGCGGCAGCTGCAGAGGAAAGTGATAGAAGGCGAGACAGGTACAGTTGCCATGATACGGACGTCGTGGTAATTTAGCCTCACAGCTCTGGTTCCCTCGGAATAATTTAACGATCTGTCATGGGAAGGGAGGAAGGAGGACAAGTGTCGTGTGGCTTCATGTCCCCGCCTCTGAAAAATAATCTAAGTTCCTGGAGCCAGAGGAGGGCTCTGGTGGGGGAGAAGGAAGGCTGAGAACATTTTTTACCCAGAGGCAGGTGGGAATGCCTTACTTATCTGCTTTTGTGGGAATGAAAGAAGTGAATTAGAAAAACTGCAGGGACCGCTACTCCAAGCCGCAGCATCTTCTGGCCACCAGGTCTGCTCCCTTTGCATCTGGAGCCAGAGAGCCTCTCCTTCAAATGACAGATGAGCCTCTGCAGGGCTCTTCCCTCTCCCTCCTGGTCTGTGTGGGCACGGACAAGACGGGGTCACAACAGGAGAGAAAGCACAGCATCTTCTGATGGAAGGGTGATGGGGCCACTGTCTTGGTCACCAGGACCCTGGGGAAATCCCTCCCTCTAAAATCCCTGCATTGGGGCTGGGGAGATAGCTCAGTAGAATAAGCGCTTGCCTGGCAAATGCAAGGACCCGAGTTCAATTCCTGCAGTACTTCTGGGCCAGGCCCACTCTTGGGATCACTGGGCGCCAGCTGCCCTGGGAATGGAGCAGAGCCTTCAGCGTACATGGTGGTGGCCCCTCACACTGCCCACGGCACACTGGCTCTGTGTAGCTGCCTTCCTACTATTGGAGCTTCTGCCTGGAGTTGGTCTGGGGGACTGGCAGGGTTGCCTTCTTGATCCTGGCTCCTCCCCTCCACTCTGCTTCCCCAGAGCTTGTTCCACCAGCCCCGGCCCCTACACCCCTGAGCCTTGGAGCCAGCTGACCATGGACTGAATCTGCGGAACTGTGAGCTAAGTAACCCTCCCCTGGGAGTCGTAGGTTGGGTGTTTTGTCCCAACAAAATATGGGGAGGTGACTGACACCACTCATCGAGCTGAAGCCAGGCCCTGGGCTCTGTGACCCAAGCCATTCAGGGGGCCTGAGTATGAGGGGCCACGTAGTCTGGCCGCTCTGCAGGGACCAAGTACCAGCTCTGCACCCCATGAGCCCTGCCTCAACGTGCACCAGATCTGCACACTCAGCTCAGTCATAAAGAACAGGCAAGTTTCCCTTCAAAGGAGCTCTAGGCTCCTACACGAAGTCCTAGGACACAGACTTGGTGTGGCCTGCTTAGCAAGGACTGGAGTAAGAGGAGGCCAAGGGGCGCAGGGCTGGCAGCCTGGGGAGGGGGCAGCGCAGGGCTCAGGTGCTCAACAGCCCACACAGCTCCCCGGGGGCACTCCTCAGGTACCCTCAGGGGGGTGGGATCAAGACTTACTCTGGGTATGAGGACCCTGGAGGGAGCCAGGTGCAGAGGGTGAGGGGAGGACAGCGAGAAAGAGAAAAAGAGAGAGGAATTTAAGAGCAGAAAACACACAGGGAGAGCTGTCTTCCCCAAACCAATCCAGTCTAGGGATGTGCAAGGAGGCACGGGGCGGCTGGAGACCCCAGCGGTGGCAGGACACGACCTGTGGGTTGTGGTGTGTCGTGGGCAGCCAGCCCCAAGGTCACAGGACAGGAGCACCGTCCAGTGCAGGCGGCGTTCTTGGTGTGAGCGGCCCATGGGCCAGGGTGGCTCTGGGCTCCATTAGCTGAGCTCTCACTGAGGAACCGGGGAACGGTGGGCCTGAGCAAAGGCTGTGCATGAAGGGATGCCTTCTCAGCGCCTGCCCTGTGGAGGCCCAACTGCTGCGCCCCTGGACAGCAAACTCACACATGCGCAGCAGCGTGCAACGCCACAGCCAGAGCCAGGCGCAGCTGAGCAAGCCTGCAATCCCAGCACTCAGGAGGCTGAAGCAGGAAGATTGTGAGTCGGAACCTGCCTAGGATTCACAAGGTCCTGAGCTAATTTAACAAGGTCCTGTCTCAAAAAAAAAAAAAAAAAAAGGCTGGGGACGTAGGTCCGAGGAAGGCCTCGGATTCAATCCCAGCACTGCAGAACAGAAACAAAGCCACACTTGACGTTTACCATTCAGCTTCCACAACGCTCACAACACGGGGCGAGTGCTACCGACCACTAATCCCCATTTTACAAATGCAGAAACTGAGGCCTGAACTCAGAGCTCGGCACAGTGGCAGAGCCCTGTGCTCTATCTCCAGCCCCAAGCGCCAGGCCGCATGTCACCTGCACACCTGTGATGGTGGTGGGGGTCTTGGTGCTGCCCCTCCTGCCTCACAGATGAGGGACTCCATGTCCCAGTCAGGAGACAGGGCCACGTGGCTCATGGCTGAGCGGGAAGGGACTGAGTCTCTGCCCTGCCCACGACGTGGCCGCGCTGTCTAGGGCTCCCATGTGGGAACCTGGTCACTTGTCACCAGCCCCGGCTACGCCACGTCCTGTTAAACCCTGGGCCTTTGTGGCCAGTGCGTCCCAAAGGGCAGTTTTGTGGATCTGCCCCTCCTTTCCCTTCCACTGGGGAAAACTCACAGAAGCTGAGTCTATTCAGCTCATGGTAGGAAAGCGAGAGAGGGGACATGGCAGGGACCTCGTAGGCCAGCAATTCAGAAACAGACCCATGCCTGCGCTGGGTGAGTAAAGTGAATACAGGCCGGACAATGGGCACAGTCTTCCCAGACAGAGATGGGGAAGAATAACACGGAAAAGGGAGGGCGGGACGGATCCCGTGATGCACACCTGGGCAGGACCAGAGGTGCCCGTATGAGTCCAGTTGCCCATGGGATTCTGTTTGCATTGCCCTAGCACTGCTGAGAGAGCTGGATTCTCAACCGGGGGCAGTCTTACAGGACCAGGGAGCTGTACCTGCGGCCTTCGCACTGGGCCACATTCCCAGTCTCTTTACTCTTTATCTTGATGTGCTGTCTCACTAAGCTGTCCAAGGTGTGCTGGAACTTGCAATCCTCCTGCCTCAGCCTCCTAAAGTGCTGGGATTATACGGGTGCTGGACTGGGCATGGCTATCTGGGGCCAAATCTGCCCCGGTTCCTATCTCTATTCCCAAGGACTCTGGCAACGTCTGGAGACATTTTTTGGTTGTCACAAGTGGGTACAGGGCGCCACTGGCCTGGGGTGAGGCTCCACACTCTGTACATGCGAGAGAGTCCCTACC
>PVKN010000345.1:18337-83705 GCA_004027915.1 Capromys pilorides | reverse complement strand
TCATCTATTCCTTTCCTCTGTGGTCCCATAATCTCCTTGAACAGAAAATTTGGGAAACCACTGAGTTATAGGATGTCATAGCACAGGTTCTCTTATATCTTGAGTCTTCACTGACCTTGAAGGGCTAGGGCCAAAATATTGGCAATCCTTGTAGCCCTTCTTTTTCACTAGTTTTGGTCTGTAAACTTACATTCTTTTTTTTTTTTTTTTTTTAAACTTACATTCTTAACCCTCCAGAAGAGAAGCTTCGTGATACTATTACTCTATAACATAGGTACTTGAGCTTAACATCACTGTCTTTCTGATTATCAAACATCTTACACTTAACTTGAAATCGATATTTTCCATCAATCATTGGGTTTTGGCATAAAGTTTTGCAGGGATGGGGAAATAGCTCTGTGGTCTAAGCACCTGTCTGGCAAGCACAAGGACCGGAGTTTGATCCCAGGCACCACATGCCTCTCTGGCCCTGCTTCCAGGATCCCTTAACTGGCCACTGAGACCAGGTGTGGTGGTACATGCCTGTAAGTCCAGTGCTGGGGAGGCTGAGACAAGAGGATCCTTATGAGTCTGAGCTGTGTAGTGAGACCCTGTATGAAATAAAAAATTAAATAAATAATTTTACAGTTGCACAATCATCACTGCTATCTAATTCTAGAGGGGGCTTGTGAGTTAACTCAGTTGTGTAAAGCACCTGCTTGGACAAACTCAGTCAGGCACAAAGGACTGTGATTAGATCCCCAGCTCTACATGCCACACCAGACTCACCCTGAAGGCAGCCTGAGCTAGCCCAAAAAAAAATCCTTCAAATTCTAGATCTTTTTTTTTTTTGAGACTGTATTGCCATGTATTCCAGGCTAGATTTGGACTCACAGCAATCTTCCTCCCTCAGCCTTGTGAGTGGATTCCTGGCAAATTCTAGATTTTTTTTTTTTAATCACCATGTCACCCTCCGAAAAAAACCCCCATGCCTTTTAGTTGTCACTTCCCATCTCTGGTCCCCAGTCCCAGCAACCTTTCTGTTGCTGATTGCTCATTCAGGACATTGTATAATAAGTGACAACATACAACATGTGGTCTTTTGTACTGGGTTGCTTTAACTTTTTACTGTTTTCGAGCTGCTTCCATGTCATGGAAAGTGTGAGTACTTGATTCCCATTTGTCACTCACTCCTATTTCATTGTATTATTGGTAGGCCGCAGTTCATCCATCTGCTATTTTTTTTTTTTTTTCCATCTGTGTATGTCACACAGGGTCTCACTATGCAGCTCAGACTCATAGTGATCCTCCTGTTTTTTAGCCTCCCTAGCCCTGGGTTACAGGAATGTACCATCACACCTGGACTCAATTGCCGACTCAGTGCACCCTGGGAGTGGGGCTGGCATGACATGCAGGGCCAGGGATGGAAGCCTGGTCCCTGTGTTTGCAACAGCAGGTGCTTAGAGGCTGGGGGGATAGCTCCAAGGCACAAGTGCCTGCCTGGCAAATGCAAGGTCGTGAGTTTGAACCCTGGTCCCACCAATAAAAACAAAAAAAACAGGTGCTTAGTCTGCGGAGCTATCTCGCCAGCGCTTGCACCTCTGCTGTTGATAGACATTTTGGTTGTTTGTACTTTTTAGAGATTATAAATAATTGCTGCTGTGGCCATTTGCAAGCTTGTGTGTGAATATACATTTTCTTCTTATTAATTTTTTTTTGAATGTGTATCTTCAGTTGTCTTGGGTATTAATCTAGGAGTGGAATTGTGGGTATATAATATCTCCATGCAGAGCATTTAAGGAACTGCCAAATTACTTTCCAGGGAAGGGTGTACATTTTCATCAGTGGTGTACAAAAGGTTCAATTTTTTATGTACTCATCAACACTTTTTATTATCTGCCTTTTATTATGGTCACACTAAGTGAGTGTGATGCATAATCTCATCTCGTTTGAATTTTCATTTCCCTGATAGCTAATGATGTCAAGTATTTTTTTTTTCTTTCTACTCCTGGGGATTAAACACAGGGACTTTACACTGAGCTATATCTCCAGACTTTTTTAAATGTTTTATTTTGCAACAGGGTCTCATGAGGTTGCTAAATTCCACAGGTGATGCTCAAATTTAGATTCTCCTATCTCAGCCTCAGCCTCCCACAGGGATTACAGATGTGCAGCATCATACTTGGCCTCTCTCTTGGTCTGTCTGTCTGTCTGTCTGTCTGTTTGGCTGTCTGTCTGTCTACATGGTGCTGCTTTGAACCCAGAACCTTGTGCATGCTAGACAAGTGCTCCACCACTAAATTACATCTTCAGTATTTTTTTTTAAACTTTAGTTTGATTTATCATATTGTATAGGGATTTATTAGAATTATAAATGATTGATGGAAAATATCGATTTCAAGTTAAGTGTAAGATGTTTGATAATCAGAAAGACAGTGATGTTAAGCTTAAGTGCCTATGTTATAGAGTAATAGTATCGTGAAGCTTCTCTTCTGGAGAGTTAAGAATGTAAGTTTACAGACCAAAACTAGTGAAAAAGAAGGGCTACAAGGATTGCCAATATTTTGATCTTAGCCCTTCAAGGTCAGTGAGGACTCGAGACATAAGAGAACCTGTGCTATGACATCCTATAACTCAGTGGTTTCCCAAATTTTCTGTTCAAGGAGATTATGGGACCACAGAGGAAAGGAATAGATGATGTATAGTGTGCCTAAGGAGAGTCACCTAGAGAGAAAATATTCTCTCAGGCTTTCAGAAAGAGCAAACTGGTCAAGCAATGGCCGTGACTCATCCAGATGGCTAACACTGACAACAGTTCTACAAAGCACTGTACATGGTTTCAGAGTAAATCCTGAGTGGATTTGGTTGACCTTGGGAGATACAAAAGTTGCATGTTTTGTTATGCAGGTCTTGCTTTAACTTGCCCTTAACCATCCAGCAGAAAAGTTTAGCCACAAGGCATAAAACGTAAAGCTAGATTAGTATGCTGATCTGTACAAGGCTTAAATCAACAGCTTGCGACATTGCCAGTCCTGCCAGTAATCCATTGCGATTATGGAATACTGGACTATGTATACAACTACTTTCTCTTAGCTCAATGAGAAGAAATTTTTTGTACCAACATTGATTTAAAAAATTATCATGTCTACACCCTGTGCTCTGTATAACTATTATGAGGACAACAATATGTATTGTATCAATTATTGGGAATGTATTACTATCATGTTTTTGAAAAAAAATTAAATTAAAAAAAAGAAAAGAAGGGGCTGGGGAGATAGCTCAGTAGAATAAGTGTTTGCCTGGCAAGCACAAGGGCCTCAGTTCAATCCCCAGTTCCACGAAAAAAAAAAAAAAAAAAAAGAAAAGAAAAATAAATAAACTTTATTTTGAGCTAGCATCTCTAAATTGCTCATGCTGGACTTAAGTTTGTGATCCTCTTGGCTCAGTTTCCTGAGCAGCTGGGATTATAGGTGTGTGCTACTAAGTCTGGCTCCTAGGATCTTTTTATGTGCTTTTTGGCCATTTGTCTATTTTTACTTTGAAGAAATGTCTATTCCAATTATTTATTTATTTAGGGTTTTGCTATGCAGCTCGGGCTGGCCTAGAACTCATGGTGATTCTCCTGCCTCAGCTTCCTGAGTAGCTGGGATTCTGGTCACGCACCATTGTGAATAAGGCTTGGGCTGTGTTTATTGCTGTTTCACTTTAGTTTATACAGGAGAAACTGCAGCTCAAAAACACTGGTTCCCAAGCAAACTGAGACTGGGACTTGACTCTCCTGTCCACTCTGGGGAGGGGTGTTTTCTCTCCACCCAGTGGATTAGGCTTCCTACCCAAACCATCACAGGTCCTGTCCCTGTATTTAAAGGAGCAGGACTCTTGCTTCCAGAGGGTGGTAGGCCAGAGAGGCTGAGAAGCAGCGGTTCTGAGGAACCAAGCCCATCCTTTTCCTCCCCGAATCACGCGGAGCTGGCTGACGTGGCTCAGAAAGGGGACAGCCCTGGTCCTGTGGTTGGATCCTATTTATACTGGCTATGCTGTGTTGCAAGCTTTTCCTGATGGTGAGAGGGACGTCACTGGGCACTGACCTCACCAGAAACGCTGACGCATCTTCCTTCACCCTCTGTTCTGATTGCCCAGAGGCCAGACCTCAGCACCTTCGGCCACTGGCCACTCCTTGTCTCCTGTGCACCCTCTAGACTCTCCACCAACGTCCTGCAGCCCTCCAACCATGCTGTCCTCTGCAAGCTCTTGTGGGCTGATTCTCACATTTCTCAAAACCCTATGTGTGGTTCCTGAACCCCAGCATCTGTGCATGCAACCACAGTTGGAGAGCAGGCCTTTCACGAAGAAGGGATTAAGGTAAAACGAGGCCTCTGGGTGCAGCCTAGTCCTGGGACTGGTGTCCTCATCCAAAGCGGTGGGCAGCTCACAGAGCAGTGATGCCCATGGGGAGCCACGGTGAGTCACGGCCGTCTATACACCTAAGGCTGAGGTCTCAAGCAGAACCAAGCCCACTGCCACCTCTGCCTCAGGCCTCGGGGCTCCACAAGTGTGAGAAAATAAAGTTTGTTCCTGAATCCTCCCAGCCTGTGGCATGGGCAGTGCTTGATATCTGTGAACTCTGCATCTGTATAGCCAGCCTATTGCAAATTGGAAACATAGTTAGGCCTCTGATGGCTTCCCCTGTGCTGGACCTGCGCACACTTTCCCTCTTGCCACTGTTCCCTAAACGGTACAGAATCACAGCTTGGATGGCACGGGCATTGTGCTAGGCAGTATAAACAATCTAGAAGGGAGTTCATATCACAGCTGTCAAACATTTCAGCTGGCCTGGGCTATGCTGAATGAAGAGGAATCGGACCACATACGCAATATAAAACATATTTAATAATAACAAAACTTTTATCTAACTACAGTATTTTTTTGTGGTACTGGCATTGAACCCAGGGTCTTCTCACTTAGCTATATCCACAGCCCTTTATTATTTACCTTCTAACAGGATGTTAATGAGTCACTAAGTTGTGCAGGCTGGGCACGAACGTGTGATCTTCCTGTCCCAGCCTCCCAGAGTACTGGGATTACAAGAACGCACCACCACACTGATCTATTTTAAAATATTTTATACTTATAACATTAAAAAGTCAGTGTGGTGGTGCACCCTTGTAATCCCAGCACTTGGGAGGCTGAGGCAGGAGGATTGATGTGAGTTTGAGACCAGCCTGGGCTTCGAAAGTGAGCTCAAGGCCAGCCTGAACTGCGTAGTGAGACCCTGTCTCAAAAAGATAAATAAAATAAATAAATAAATAAATAAACAAACAAATACAGAGGATAAGGTGGGTGTCGTGGTGTATGCCTATAATCTCAGCACTCCTGAGGCTGAGGCAGGAGGATTGTCATGAGTTTGAGGGGGCTCCATAGCAAGTTCAAGACCAACTTGGACTTCAGAGCAAGAACTTGTCTCGATAAACTAATCCGTCTCCCCCAAAAAATAACTCAAACAAAACAAATGACGATAAATAGTCTGAGGGTAGCAGATTGGACAAGTCCATGCAAATGCCACATGGTTCTGAGTAAGAGACGTATCTTTTAGAGCTGAGCATGGTGGCGCATGCCTTGTAATCCCAGCACTTGGGAGGCTGAGGCAGGAGGATGGTATGAGTTCAAGACCAACCTGGGCTACAAAAGTGAGCTCAAGGCCAGCCTGAACTGCATAATGAGACCCTGTCTCAAAAAGACAAAAAAAAAAGAGACGAGTCTTTTTGGGGCCTGAACCTGCCCCTTGTGGTTGTCAGGGGACTGCAACATTCCAGCTCCAGCAAATGAATGTGCGAACTATGCCTGCCTGCTTTGAGGCTGTCCTGGGCCTGCACTCACACTCTGATGAGCCCTTGGCAATCAGAATGTGATCCTACAAATCAGGCTCAGCTTGAATGCTGTCCTAACTGCTGTGCAGCCTGAGTAGGGCAACCTCCCCTCTGTGCCTCTGAGGCCTTTTATTTTTTTATATTTATTTATTTATTTATCTATTTTTGTGGCCAGTTCAGCCCACTCTGGGGGCAGGGCTGGCATGGCATGTGGTGCCGGGGATTGAACCGTGGTCCCTGTGTGCTTGCCTAAGCAGGCACTTTAGACTGCTGAGCTATCTTGCAGCCTGTCTGAGGCCTTTTAAACCTGGGAGACAATACAGCCAGCTTAGACTCAGGGAGGACAGAACAAGGTGAAGGTTAGCAATAGTTCCCAAGTGTCCCCAAGTGGGGCAGGAGCTCTGTGGCTGGATGCGCCCTGAGCCAGCTTCAGGACTTCCAGGGCTTCTCCTGCCCATCCAAGCGAGTTGAGGCCTCTCTCTCCCAGGCCGCTATGAGATCAGAGATGTGAAATGCAGAAGGATGCCCGCTTGGCCAGGCCCCAGGAAGCAGCACTGCGGGGGTGAGCAGAGATGAGGAATTCAGTGGAAGCCGCATTGTGAGGATGCGAATCCAGAACTAGCCCGGGGGTGGGGCAGCAGGCGCCACACAGGGGCTGGAGTTGTCTGGTTTTGCCTACTGTGGGATCCTTAGCACCCCGGAGTGGTTGGGTATTTGCTGGTTTGTTGAATGACTACACAAATGGGGATAGGTCTGCAGTGGGTGGCAGCAGCTCTATTAGCTGCAGATCAGCTCCCCTCAGGGTCCCCAAGCTCAGTGCGTCCCCAGCCCAGCAGCCATGTGACAATCACCCTGGCTCCCCAACTTCAGAGGGCACCCGCCAGGGATCCTCTTCTAGCACCGACAGACGTGTGCTGGGGCTGTCCAGCAGCTCCTGTGGGCCTCTGCCAGCCTCTGCACTTCTGTGTTCATGTGTTCCCATGCCTCAGTTTACCCCAGTGAACCAGCAGGGAGGCGCTGTTTCCAAGGCCTCTTCTGATGGCTTTTAGAGGACTACTGGGGACCAACCCATGATCGCTATCTTTCAGAGAAAGTGAAACCTTGTCACCAACCGCCAGGGTGGCAGCTCCTCCACCCCAGGCTTCCCCTCTGAGCTCACAGCTTCCCTATCTCTTCCACCCCCCATCCCACCCTGACAGCTAGTACTTGGAATTAGGGTTTCGTCTTGTCTTTTTCTATTCTCAGGGCTTTTACCTTTTATGTCCATGATGGCCCCAGCTCCAGCAGGTGGCCTAGGAAATGCTTTGCTCTTCCTTTTTCTTTTTTCTTTTTTTTTTTTTTCAGGTGGGGCTTCTCAGGCCCAGACAGGTTGAGACTTGCTTCAGACCACGCAGCATGTCAGCAAGTACACAAACCCATCTCTTGTTTCTTTGGTTCATGTGTCCAGGTCTCCTTAGCGGGCCATGCCTGCAGAGAAGGGCTGCAGCTGTAGGTAGTGGGCAGCAGGCTGGGATGGAGGCTGGTGGGGAGGCTGATGCGCGAGAAGGGAGCTGGGGTAGTCTGGCTGGGGCATGTGGGTCCCGAGGCTGGAACCACAATCTTGGGGCTGCCAGCCTGGGTCTGACTTTGGCTCTGTGCCCAGGGCCCAGTGGTTTCCGCTCACAGATGTACCAACAGCCCCAGCAAGAGGGCAGGAAGGGTACTCGACGAGGAAGATGTGCTGCTCGCTTGGCCCAAACCTCGCTGGCGACCTGCAGGACCAAAGGTTCCTGGACCATGACTGGCTGGGGGCCTCCGGCCACCTTGTTCTCTGTCTCTGCCTCCAGCTCTGGGCACAGCCCCCTAAAGATGACACAGAGTCCCGGCACCCCACTCACCCCAAGAAGCCTGAGGCTGCGGTTTACATCATCCTTGGGCGTGGGGCTGACCTCGAAGAACGAATTCGAAGAAAACAGGAGGAGGAGCAGGCATGCCCATTGGCCACCGAGGAAACTTTGGTTTTTGGGGTCATGTTCCCAGAAGGCCTGCCCTCCCCCTCCCCACCCACCTCACGAGGTATTGGCCAATCGCCCCAGCGGGCATAAAGTGGCTGCCTGCCCGCAGGACTCCCAGCTTGGAGGTATCACCCCCAGCAGGCACGGGCCAGTGCGCAGGCACCCAGCATGCAGGCACAGCACACATGGAGGCCGCTACTCAGTAAGTATTTCCTTCCTCTGAGCCAGTACCCTCATGCGGTGGCCAGGCCCCCGGCACAGCACAGGGTACCCTCGCCTCCATGACCCGGGCCGGCCAGGCACTGGGCAGAAGGATGCTGAGAAAAGGAGCTGGGTGAGGGGTGGGAAGGTCTGCTGAGGACCCAGCAGCCCTGCAGGTGCAGAAGGAGCTGTCTGGAAAGGATTTGGGGGAGCGGAAATAGAGACGACTTTGGGATATGGGTGAGGAAGAGAAGGATGGGAAGAGGCCACAGGCAGGAGGCAGCAGTTGCCCGCCCAGCAGGAAAGAGAGGCAGTGGATGTGTGTGCAGACGGAGCTCCATCTAGACCCGACTTGATTCTCAGGGTCCAGGATCGAGTGAAAGTCAGCTAGGCCCAGGAGCCTGTACAATCACACAGACACGCCCACGTGGTGACAGGCACACAGATCCCTGTGACATCATCCAGAGCCCTCACTCTAACCAACCTGGAAAGCCTCACCTGGAAGCCAGGCCCCAGGTGATCAGGCCAAGGGGCTCCCCAGTGGCTCCTGCAGGCTCGCTCACACACACACACCTGCCAACTCTTGGTCCCGTGTAACTGCTGTCACACGCATGCTGTGGGTCCCTTGCCCAGAGCCGGACCGGAGACACCTGGGGAAGTAGCAAGGGTGCCTGTGGTTGGGCGCCTGGGTGCCCTGCCCCGTGGCTCTTCCCAGCAGCCAGTCCGCCCCTAGAGGCCGCGCGGTTGGTAGGAAGGGAAGGATGGTGTCACTGCCTTCCGGGCCATTGCGCCACAGGCCCCTTCCGACCACGTGGCTGCTAGAGCCTGTGGGGGTGGGGGGACAGTGAACTGTAACTGCGCTAGCCCCCAAAACCTTCCCATAGGATCATGGCAAACCTGGTGGCCCTGAAAGAAGGGGTCATTTATAGAAGCAGGAAGAAAGCTGGAGAGTAGAGAGGGCTGGCTTCTTGTGACCAGGGCAAGCCGTTCTTCTGTGACTTGGTTTATCTGTCAGCAAAATGGGCACATGTGCTGGATGAGCTCCCATGTCCTCACCATATGGATCCCGAGGGAGGGACAATGTGCCCTCCTGGCTCTTCCTGGCTTAGTGTACAGAGCTCAGGGCACCCTATGCTCGGGGCTACCCACCCAAATCCCTCTAACATACATTTGCGTGGGGGTCCAGGGTCTGTTACAGGGGCCCAGGGTGGTTGTAAGTGCAGATTGTCCCTTCCTCCAAGCCACCTGCAGTCAGCACCTGAGGTTAGGCCCAGAAAGCAGGCAAGACAGATCTGGCTGGCCACCTACTGTAGCCTCTGCCAGCCACCTATCCCTTGAGCCCTATTTTGGGATATGGGCAGTGACTCCTGGGAAGGAGGAGGTGGTGGCCCCAGGGCAGTTCTTGCCCTGGACTGCACCAAGCCTAAGACAAGGTGGATACCTGCCAAGGCCTGTTGAATCCCTCCCCAGGGTCTCATCAATAGCTTCTTCACCATGTTGAGTGACCCTGTCCTTTTCTGCCCCAGGTCTGGTCATTGGACTTCTGTTCCTGAGCCTGGCAGCGGAGGCAGCAGTGGCCGTGCGCAGGTGCTCCAGCTCTTACACACAGCTCCTCGGCCAGCTCCGGAGCCAGGCGCTTCTCATGAAGGACACCAGTTGTCTCCTAGAGCCCTATGTGAGCACCAGCCTCAGAGAATGGCAGGGGGTCATCAAGAGAATGGGTGCAGGGGGGCCAGCCAGATAACTCAGTGGATTAAAGTGCCTGCATAGGCACCGGGTGGGACTGGGTTCAGTACCCAGCCTGTTATGCTGCCCCCCCACCACGTGTGTGTGCTGAGCCTGGGCATGGTGGCCTGTGCCTGTAATCCCAGCATTTGGGAGGCTGAAAACAGGGGGATCACTACAAGTCCCATCTGTGTAGTGAGACCCTGTGCTAAATACATTAAAATAAAATAAATAAAATAAGAGAGTGAGCGCAGGGAGGCCCAGGCCCAGGTCCCACTCTGTGAACAGTGCACTGAGTCCCCCCAGCTCCCAGCTCCACACTGTGTGCACTTGCTTGTCTGCATGTTTATGGGCCCCTTCCCGGGTCTTGTGCACTGAGCAAGGTCCAGCCCACTTGAGGCCGCTTCCCATGCCAGTTACTGCCTATGCAGTCACGGCGCAGGCCCCGACAGCCCTCCTAACTTCTCCTCAAGGACCTCAGTGCTGCCATCTCTCAGGGCATCTCTGATGGGAAGATCAGGTCTAGTATTTCAAAGGCAGCCAGGGCAGGCTCATCTGTGCATGTGTTTGGGGGGCTTCTGCATGTACCTCCGATTCTTGTGTTTCCCCAGATTCGCCTCCAAGGCTTGGACACACCAGTTCTGAAACGGTCGTGCATGGAGTGCTCAGGCGGTGCCTTCCCCAGTGAGGATGCCCTGGGAGCATTGAGTAGGCATGCCTTCCTGCACACCGTCAGTGCCACGCTGGGCAGCGTCCTGCAGGGACTGGATGCTCTGCAGCAGAAGTGCTTGGAGATCAAGACCTTGCCAGAGTTGCACATGGCCAGGAAGAACATCCAAGGCATCAGGAACAACATCTATTGCATGTCAGAACTGCTCACCAATGGCTCAGAGACAGAGATGCCCGAGGCCCCACGGCCTGGCACAGAGGCTCTGCTGACACCCTCTGCCCAGGACACCTTCCGGGCCAAGTTGGAGGGCTGTCAGTTCCTATGTGGCTACCACAATTTCATGGGCTCCGTGGAGCAAGTCTTTAGAAAGTGGGAGGACAAACCAAGTCGTAACCAGAGACATAGCTCCCGTCGGTCCTTGCGCAAAAAGGCACGTAAGGTCAGGCTCTGGGTCAAGAGACCTGTGCCCAGGTGGCAGCTGTCCCGGTAGTTTGAGGGGCACCCCTGTGGGTGTGGATATGAGGAGCCGGCGGAGGGTGCTGGGTTCCCTCCTGGGTTTCCAAATCTGCTGTCTCTATCCTCCACCACTCAAAAGTGCACTTTAAAAAGTGGAGCTGCTAGGGCCCTTTCTACCTCCGCTGGGCTTGGGGGAGAGCCGGACTGCAGGGCCCCCTGCCCGAGTTTCCCTGTGCTGGTCGAGTGGCCAGGTCAGGCCGCGAGGGGCCAACTTTCCATTGATTCAGGGGTCTGATGACACAAGCTGACTCATGGCTGGGCTGACTGCCCCCTCAGACTCCCCAGAGGTCCTTCCCTCTCATGACTTGTGGGGCTCTGGCCCCCAGACTTCCTCCTTTCTGTGGTGGCAGGGTTCCAAGGGGAGGTCAGGGCCTGAGCTGGCCTCCTATGCTTCATCGGAGCTCAGGCTAGACACCTGGACATCGGGGTGACCTCACTGTAGGCAGCTATAGCAGAGGCAGTGTGACCTAGAAGGAGCACCAGCCTGCAAGTCTAGGGGAATTAGGCACAGACCCCAACTGTGTCCCTAATTCGCTGAGTGACCTCAGGCAGATCACTTTACCTCTCCGGACCTCAGTCTTCTCTTTGGGAAGCCAAGAATTTGGATACTGTGTTAAGGATCTCTCTCCCTGGCCATTTCTGGGACTATGTGATATGAATTGGACATCAAATTCTCTGAAAGTTGGGACACGCGGTGGAAATAGCCTTGGGATGGGTGCCCGTTGAAGTTCTCTCGCTAGAGACCCCAGCCCTGGGTCTTGGTTCTGCACGGCTGCCTACTCCCTCTGGCGGCGGATCGTAGAATTTTCTCGCGCTGGAACCGGGCCTTGAAGAAAACGGTTCCAGAAGCCTGTGGGTGGTGTCCTTGAAGCAGCATGACTAATTTATTGATTTTTTTATTCGTTTGTAATCAGGTCCATATTTATAAGGCTTATTTATGATCTATATTTAATGTTAATAATATTGTGCTAACATATTTAAAAACTGCCTGGTTTCTAAAGCTGCTGTCTCTGTTGCCTTGTGGGAGAGGATGGGGGGCTGGGGCACCTCTAGGTGCCAAAAGTTCACGCTTGGGGGTTGAGCTGGAAGCCCCTGCTGTGTCCAGCGAAGGTGGACATGTCACATGACCTATCTAAGCGGGAACTCGGGGGTGGGGTGGGGTGGGGGAGGCAAGGGGCACCCCTGGCCATAGGATCAGTTCATATTTATTTATTTTTTCTAGTACTGAGAATTGAACCAAGGAGACTTTTATCATGGAACTACATGCACAGCCCTTTTTATTTTGAGACAAGTTCCCACTAAATTGCTCAGGTTGGCCTGGAACAGGTAAACCTTCTGCTCCACCTCTTCAAGCAGCTAGGATTACAGGTGTGCACCACCACTCCTGGCTTGGCATATATATATTTATGGCAGCATGGGTCTCCCTTAAGATGTTGGGGATGAGGGATGTGGGGTAGGAGCTCAAGAGAGGATGGGGGAAGGTTTGGGTTTGTGAGTTGCTTTGGGATGCTTTGGTTGTGTGGCTGGGGTGTGTGTGCCAAGTGTGATGTGCACCAGTATGTGTTGTGTGTTTCTTTCACTTCATCTTGGAGCCTAGATATTGATGTGCTAATAAATAATTGTGTGTGTATGTGTGTGCTACATCTGCATACATCGTGTATGCAGTGTGCATATGTGCCAACATCCCATCACCAATGAGACATGGACATGTCTGGGGGCAGGAACACGGCGGGTACCCTAAGTCTTTGTGGAATGAATCAGTGTGTGAATTTTCAGTCATATCCCTGCCAACAACTGCCCCTGCCCTATAGGTGACACAGATACCCACAAAGGAATGACTGTGTGCACAGGGCAACTGCTGGGCTGTGGGGAGCGCAGCTGAGTCAGACAGATCTGCTGGGCTCAGAGTCTCCTGCACCCCTCCCCCCAATCTGGGTAACCCTGGACAAATGGAAGAGACTCAGTGTCTCTGTTTCTTCATCTGTCAAATGGGCTGGATCCTAGCCGATCTTGCTGCAGACAGAGCCCGTGCCTGGGGGTGTGCCTAACACCGCTCCTGGAAGGATTCCGAGGGGTTAGTCTCCATCTGATGCCAGAGCCCTTCCTCAGGTGAGACTAACGGCACAGGGAAGTAGTGGCTACAGGAGAAGGGCCAACAGAGGCAGATGAACTCGGATATGTGTTAGGCTTAATATGTGTTAGGCTTGTGATAAATTCTGTGCATTCTTTTCACTGTTAAGAAACAAACAAACCAGAAAGGATGTGAGACTGGGGATATGGCTCAGTGATAGAACATTTCCCTAAAATGTGTAATGGCTTGACCTTGACCCGCATCAGTTCCTGGCCACTTCCACTTCCTGGAATTGGAGGCCAACTCTTGCATCAGGGATGGAGGATACCGCATCAGGTATGATCCTCTCTGCAGATGGAAAGACCAGGGCTCGGAGAGTCTCGTCAGCCCAGGTCCTCAGAACAGAATGACTGAGCTGGGCACAGTTTGATTTCAGTCCTGTTGGACTCTAGGATGGAAAGATCTTCCTGATCTCCTCCACAGAACCCCGCCTCTGCAACTTGGCTGACAATTGCAAGAGTCCCGAAAGACACTGAGCTCCAGGGCAAGGGTCAGACAGACAATAGACAAGCAAAAGAACCAACAGGAGCATCTGAGATTGCATATGAGTTTGACCAAAATAAAGTCGGGTGATGTAATACAGAGAGAGAGAATGGAGCGATGTGGGTGGTCAAGACTGTGTCTGGAGAGATGACGTTTACCCTGTGTCTGAATGACACGCAGAAGGGGTGATCGGAACAGCTAGGGCAAAGGCTCCAGACACCCGAAGATTGGAACACAAGTGAGGGCATCTTGATTTATCAGAAAGACCCAGAGAGGGGCCAAATTTTGCTCAAGGCTACAGAACATTAGTGCAAGGCTGGGGAAAGAACACTGGCCTACAGTTTTCCAACCAGCAGTCATTGTGGGAAGCTCTCTGGTACATCGCATGCTATCTACTTAGTGCTAATAAAGGCCTCCTAGTGCCCTCCACTGGGCCCCTTTCTCTCTTAGGTCTCCCCCACCCCAAAGCCCCACCTATGCTGTACGGTGGACACCAGGCCTCAGTTTTCCCTATTGACACCCTTACTTTTCTCTTTTCCTCTGGCCTGGGTAGTTCCTCACTGAGCTCCTCTACCTCTTCTTGCTCTGCAGACGTGCAGTCCCGTCTTTTTCTGGTCTTGTTGGTTCCCCTCATTGTCAGCCATCAGCTCCAGGGTGCATCCTGAGCAACCCTTCCCCTGCCCCTGGTCTGAGCCTAGCACCTCAGCTACACCCATCCTGTGGTGTTTGCATTCCTGAGCATCTTCCATACCGGCCTGGAGCTGCCATGGACAGGACCACCTTCTGCTCCATTTGGTTCTGGCACCCAGCAGTACCTGGTACCTAGCAGGAGCTCAGCGAGGAGCCACCCACGCCAAAAGAGAAGAGAAAGGCAAGGGTGTCAGTGGGGAAACTGAGGCACAGTGTGCACTGGGGAAACCATCCTGCGGACACCATCCCAGTTCCCTGGCTGTCCTCAGCTCCAGGTCTTTCCAGCAGCAGGGAGCTGGACTCACTCACAGCTGCCCCTCCCAGCAAGGAACAAGGGGTTCTCTTGGTCTGGGCTTCTGGAAAGCTATGGGTGAGAGATGAAAGCCCAGCATATTCAGCTGCCTGGAATGGAATGGGAGCCGTCCCTGTGGTGTGTACCAAGTTTGTCCTCAGAGAGAGCAAAGATATCTTCAGAGAAATCCTGGGCTGGCTTCCCCCAGCCTGGCTTGTCCTCAGTTCTGGGCTCTCCAGGAGGGTGTTTGAGCTGGCTTCCAACTGCTGCAGCACTGGTCTCCAGGAAGCAGAGGAGGGTGCTGTAGTCTCTGGAGAGGGCTCTGGGAGCCCCATCTCTGAGGATTTGTCATCTCTGTAGTGCATCTGATGAATCACAGCTGCAGGTAATTCCAAACTACCAACCGCAGGATGGTCATCTGCCCAGAGGAAATCTATCCCCTTCCTGGCCCCAGGAGGAGGGGAGGCACCTTGACTCCAAATGTACACAATGCCCACACTTGCTCTCCGCCTTCAGCCCCACCCCAAGATTCCAGAATCTCAGGCTTCCTTACTGTTCCCTTGCGGCCCCTCAGGCCATCAGTGCCACAGCTTTTCTCATGTTTGCCCACCACTCACATCTCCTTTTCCCCATCACGAAGCCAACCAGGGTCTGAGTTCTGTTTTTTTAATTTTTTATCATTATTATAGCCAGCTCAGCTTGCCCTGGGGGTGGGGCTGGCACAGCATGTGGTGCCAGGGATCGAACTGTGATCCTTGTGGTTGTCTAAGCTTGCCTAAGCAGGTGCTTTAGACCACTGAGCCATCTTGCTAGTCCCTGGCTCCTCAGACCAGGTTTAGAGAGTGCATTCTCCTCATACCTTTTCCTGCTCAGAAACCTTCCATGACCCTCTCTAGCCCTTCTCCATGGCCCTGTCATAGCACCGGGGCCCACAGATCTCAGCCCAGAGCTTCGCCAGCCCATTCCTGCACTGGCTCCAAGCTCAGCTGGTCCTAGTGCATCCCAACAGTCTTCCCTCTTGCCCCATACACCTGTAGTTCAAATCTTCCATTCCTGTGCCCCACCACAGGGTTTCCTTGGGGCTTTGGGCAGCTTGCAGGGCCACTTGCTGAGTCTCAGAAGTCCTTCTCTGATTATCTCCACCCCCTTAGTGTGAAATGGATGTGTGACTGGGTCCCCATGGCCATCTGTCATTAAAAGCACAAAGTCAGGGCTCTGCTTTTGGGCCACAAGGTAAGCTGAATCCTCACAAGGCACTTTTCCCCCTGGAAGATTAATGTAAATAGATATGTTCTCTGTGTGAAGGGACAAGGCTGTCACATGGAGCAGTGAGCCAGCCCCAAGCTCAGGGAGACAAAGGAAATGTAGTGTGGTGCAGCGCCTGGAGCCACTCAAAGCTTGCTTTTCTGTTTTGAAATTTTTTTTTAAGAGTTATTGTTAAACTCCCAGTAAACACTGCAGGTCATACACATGGATTAAAAGTTCTCCAGAGTCCAGGCATGGTGGTGCACGGCTATAATTCCAGCACTCAGGAAGCTGAAGCAGAAGGATGGCAAGGTCAAGGCCAGTGTGGACAATTTAGCCAGATCCTATCATGATTTGATTTTTTTAAAAAGCACTTTATTTATTTATTTGTTGTGGCTGGCTCAGCCTGCCCTGGGGGTGGGGCTGGTGCAGCAGCATGTGGTGCCAGGGATCGAACCTTGGTCCCTGTGGTTGCCTAAGCTTGCCTAACCAGGTGCTCTAGACCACTGAGCTATCTCGCCCGCCCCATGATTTTTTTTTAAAAGCCTGGAGATGTAGCTCAATGGTAGAGAGGCCCGGGATTCAATTCCTGGTAATAACAGCCACACCCACACACACCCACACACACATTCCCTTGGACAGAGGGCCTAGAAGGCAGGAACTTCAGGAAAAAGAGAAGGTAGCCTGGCTTCCACGTCCTTGCTTCTTTTGCTGTTCCAGGGTTTTTTTTTTACCTCCCATTGCTGGTGACTGAATTTGGGGCCTGAAGTATGGGAGGTAACAGCTCTATCAGCCTTTTCCCGGCTTTAATGTGTTATTTCTTTCTGAAGAAGCAAGGAGTGAGAAAAGTTATATATTGTATTGTATTGTATTGTATTGTATTGTATTGTATTGTATTGTATTATATTATATTATATTCTGACCAGCTCAGCCTGCTCTAGGGGTGGTGCTGGTGCAGCATGTGGTGCTGGGGATCGAACCGCAGTCCTTGTGGTTGCCTAAGCTTGCCTAAGCAGGTTCTTTAGACTGCTGAGCCATCTCGCAGGCCAGAGAAAAGTAATTTAGACTTGAGAAAAATGGATCTGCTTCCAAACCCCAAGCCTCCCCAGTAACCTGTCTAGGCCCAAGCCTCAGTTTCCCTCTTTGTCCAGAGAGGCTGGGTTGAGTCACCTCCCAGCTATGATAAAGATGTCCTAGGAGATATAACACAACCCGGATGCTGATGTTAGCACTGTCCCTCAGTAGGTATGCAATGTTTTTTACTTTCTTTTTCCCTCCTCATTAGTTTTCCTTCTTTACAGTGCTTCTCTTTGTCCCTGTCCCCATCATAACCTCACCCTCTCCACACCAGGCTCGGGACCTAGGATGTCTCCAGAATCCCTTTGCCGGCATCGAGAAAGGGTCACAGTCCACGGTCAGAACGGGAGGCCCTGGCACGGCCAGTCAGCTCGCTGCTTCCTGGGGCGGGTGTCCCCAAGGGCTGGGCTGCCTTGGGGAGGGGCGAAGGTCTCTGAGAGACAGGGGTTGGGCAGGTGGGGCCCTGTAGCCTGGGCTGGAAGGTAGAGCAGAAGGGCCAGTTGGCTCCCCAGTTTTGAGGTGGGTGCTGGGGCAGAGAGTGATGGCATGGGGGCTACTATGCCTGGGGGGCAGCTACAGTCCCGTGACTTCTGGGGACAGGGACAAAAGGAGGATGGCTGTGGTGCACACGGCCTGTGGCAGGTCTGAGTCAAAACACCTAAGGCCGACCCCAGCCAGTCATGTGGAGATCGGCCCAGTCATCGCCTTATGCTGGCCCCGGTCACCCAGGCAGGCTGGGCGCGGCCCAGGCAGTAGTGACTCAGGCCACAGAGGCCTTGCCACGCAGCCGGGGCAGGGGCATCGGGCAGACGGACGCCCCCTCCCCACACCTGGCCTCTCCCTGTGGCCATTTGGGGCAAACCTAACCTCCCACCTGTGCCAGGCAGCCTTTGGGAAGTGTGTATATGACGGGTTTGCTGCCCCTGTTGTCCCTGGCCCTCAGCTTGGGGGTGGGGTAGAAGTAGGGGGAGCTTTGGGGCCACCAGCCCTGGACGGGAAGTTATGTGGGGGGCGGGGTGAGGAGCTGACACCAGAGAAGGTTCAGCTCCAGAGGGAAGCAGAGGGGCCTGGCCCCGAAGATGATGGTGTCCCTCTAAAGACGTGGCAAATATCCTTCCCGATTCGGAGGGCCGAGTGCAGGCGCGGAGAATAAGGTAGGATTTCCTGGTGGGGCAGGACTGTGGGGTGGATACCAAACTTGTCCTCAGCATGGGCAAACACCACTCACTCCCTCATGCATCAGTGGCCACCTGGGGGCCCATACAATACGACATGCCCTGAACCTCTGGGAGGATGTTGAGGCAAAACAGGTGGGACCAGTTGTGAAAGTGTCTCATGGCCATGTGCAGGGTTAGAGATCATTGATGGGTTAAAGGGAAGAAGACAGAGCCCCAGACAGGGAGGATACAGGCAGGCCCAAGTTCAAATCTTGGCTTTGTATATTTCCAAACAGCCACCTCTTTGGGAGTCTTGATTTCTGGATTCCCAAGGGACTCTCCAGTTCCCTTTTCTCCACAGCAGTGGAAAGTTCTCGGCCAGTGGAGGACTTTACCTCAGATGGAGCTGTGGGATCAGAGGGTCCTTCTTCCTCCAGGAGGGCTCAAGCGGGCCATGGGGCTCCTTGTAGGAAGCTCCAGGGGCTGCAGTCTGGCAAGTCCTGGCCCCTTTGCTTTTGATCTGGGCTAGTGCGGGGCCTGATTAACTCGTTCGTTCTACAAAAGAGTCTGCCTGAGGAGGGACTAGTACCGGGGGTCGTGGTGGGAAAGGAGGAAACCGTAAGGCATGCCCGCAGACCTCTGCAGGATGCTTGGCAGCAGGTCTCCACTGGAAGGGATTACAGGAGGATGGGAGGCTGTCCCTAGGCCTGTTCTGGTTCTGGTTCTGCACGCTGGGGCCCCCCTGAACGCCGAGCAGCGCAGGGCTGTGGCAGGGCAGCAAGGAGCCTACCAGGCCTGGCTCTGCAGTGGACACTCGTGGTTCCCTGAAGTTCCTGCTTCTTGCTGCGTGATCGCGAGCAGCTCATATCACCTCTCTGAGACTCGGTTTGCCTCAATAAAGCGAAAGGCAGCATTCCCATCTGGAGGTAGGCAGCCCACCCGCCTCCTTCCCCTACAGCTGCGTTGCGCCCTCCGCCGGCTGCGCACGGTCCTAGCGCCCCCTCGTGGCCTGTGCTCCCCTCCCCCGCCAGGTACTGGGCCGGACACAGCCATGCCCCACCTCGGCGAGGGCCGGTGCCCTCATTCCCAGCCTCAGGCAGTCCGGCTCACTTCCTCAAATCCCCTAAACCAGTCCTTCCCGCCCTTCTCTGCCTAGAGGAGGCGCTCGCAGAGCAAACCCAGAGCTCTCCACTGTGGGCGCAGTGTCTGTCTCCCACCAGGCAGTGGGGGGCGCTGCTGTCCGTGGCTTGGAGCGGCTCGGAGGACTCATCAGGGATCTAGAAGCCGAGCCCTGGTTTTCAGGGAACCTGGGAGGTCTTCTGTACCCGCACCCCACGCCACCCCACTCCAGTCTATGCCTTCTAGAACCTTCCCTAGATCCTTCAAGGCTAATCTTTACAGGACAACTAGACCCTGAGAAGCTTCCTCTGGAATTCTCACCAGCTAGTTGGGACCAGGGCTCAGGTGTCCCATCCGTCTGGGGGTCCAGGAGAGGCAAGCTGCCCACCGAGCATGCCTATTAATATGCTTTGTGGTTTTGGAAAAGTGACATTTTTGAAATTGTACCCGTGGAGAGAATATTAACAATAAAGGCAGAACTTCAGGGCCTGCCAGACTTCCCAGAGGGGGTGATGCCATCCTCAGAGATCGAAAGGGCTCTTTTCCCCCTTTTGCAGATATTAGACCTGAGGTTTGGGTGGCAAAGCCACTTGTGTGAAGTGGCACAGTCTGTTAGTGGCAAAGCTGGGACTGGACCTAAGGTCTGGCTGCCCGCTTTGCTTCTACCATGTGGCCTTACCACCTCCAGTCACTTCCCTTCACAAGCAGCCACACTGAGGTCAGCAGAGGCCCTGGAAAGTTTTGAGTTCCCTCCCAGCTGAGTGGCTTGGAAAGGCAGGTGGGCTTTGCCAGGCAGGACACAGAAGCTGAGAGCCACAGGCCACTGTGTTCCCTCTACACCACCGTCAGCCTGTGGGCCAGAGTGGAGTCAGGGAACCCTCAATAGTTAAGGGGCTGGTGGATGCCTGCCCTCTGGACAGCCCACTGTGACGACGCCAGGGCCAGGCGTGGGTCTCAACCAGAGGGGAGGAAATGGAAATAGGGTCCAGGGGTGGGGTGGGGTGGAGGCCTGGCTGGGCAGGAGATCAGAGCAGGATTGTGTCATGGAGACTTGCAGCTGATAAGCAGCTGAGCTGCCTGGCCAGGGAGAAGACTCCCTGGGGTGACTTGTACCCATGGACCCCATGGCTCTTTGCTGCTGTGAGCATCCCTGGCTGCGTAGTCCACACCTGGACCTCCCTAGATATGTTCCAGGGAGGGTTAGGCAGGGAGCTATAGACCCTGTGTGACCCTGGACAAATCATTTAATCCACTGGGCCTCAGTTTCCATACCCGTCAGAGGAGGATTCAGATACCTCCAGCACAGCACAGGGTGGAGGTGGGGGATATGACTTGGGATCATCTGGGGTCTAGTGAACACTGCAATAAATGGCTTTAGGGGAGAAGAGCGGCTTATGAGGTCTCTGAGGCTCATAGCAGGGCATCCTTGTGCTCCAGAAAGGATGCCAAGATGGGTAGAAGACTCTTCAGGCTGTGCATTGGTCCAAGAGTGCAGGTGTCAGGAATGGGTTGCCCAAGAGGTGCTGGGGCCACCTGGGTTCTCTCCTCCCAGCTCCCACTAGGGGGTCCCTTTACTTGCTCCTGTCAGTGCTCTGACTCCAGGGAGCTCATTTTTCCCTCTCAGGGAAGAGGACTACCAGCTCTCAGCCCCTCCACCTTTCTATCCTTGGGGATACAGCCACTTTATTCTATCTTATGACCACTGCCAGGCCTGAGGCTCAATATCATCCTTTTCAGAGCATCCTCAGAACATTTCTGCAGGGTCCTTGGGCACTGAAAGATAGTTTGGGGAGAGGTCACACATGACTACCTCTCTGACATCATGTCTTGGTTCAGTCAAGGTGGTCCCAGAGAGCTTGGCTGGGGGAGGAGAAAGAGAAGGACCAGGGCCCTACCTCTGTGGCCAGCTCCAGGCCAAATGTGTCTATAGCTGCTTCCTGTTCTGTTTATTGCCTCCTGTTCAGGAAATCACTGAGTGACACATCCCCCACCCCTAGCGAGATTATTTAATAGGCGCTGTGCTGTGGTCTCTCTTTTGGAAAATCCAGTGGGAGAAGGAAGCTGTCAGCTTGGCTCTGACATCAGCGCTGTCCCTGAGCCAAGAGTCAGGGTGGCCAGGGCGAGGTGGGGGGGCCGGGTTGGGTGGGGAGGAAAGGAGTTGTTGGTGGCCCCTGTGACGTGAGGCTGCCACATGGTTCCCAGGGGCGGGGGCTGACAGTGAGGAGCAAGGATTTCTGGGATGCACACGGAAGGGCACACGGATGCACACATGGGTGCACAGGGTTGCGCCTTTCCACCGTGTAGCCCTTGTGCCCGGGGACCATTGCTCTGCACAGGCTTACTCAGGCATCTCTTTCTCTCTCGCTCTCAAACAACCACACAGAGAATTCACAGCGTCATCCAGGGTGTGTACAGCCTGGCTCTCTTACAGTCACACACAGGCAGTGCAAACAAATACACCCACACGTGCACATACAGAGGGCCGGGCAGAGATGTGCAAAGACACACCTGGGTGCTCGTTACACACTCAAATACAAAGGGATGTCCATTCAGACCCAGTCAGATGGACAGAAAGACTCAGACCTGTGGTCCACGGGATTCCAAGGGTGCTTCCTGACCTGGGCCAGGCCCCAGGGAAGGTGGGCTGTGGCCACTTCCTCCTCCCACACTGGCCCTGTGGGGGGGATGAAGAGCTCTGGCTGCAGGGTGAGAAAAGGCCAGGTGGGGCAGGGGACGACAGGGAGCCCAGGGGCTGAGGTGGGGAAGAGAGTGAGCTGGGAGAAGGTGGGCTCTGGGAGGGCCTTTGTTATGGTGACGCAGGCCTGTGTCCCCACTTCGGGTACCTGCTCCGAACTGTCCTGTCTCAGCCTGAGTTAGAACAGGTGGCACCTGATGTGATAGGAACTCATAGTCCCACCAGCTGAGTGACCTTGGGCAAGTCACTCAGCCCTGTTGGCTTTTATCACTGATACCAGTGGCTCACAGTTTCAACTGCGACTCACAGCAAGAAACACAGACTGCCTCGCTACCGGAAGCTGACAGGCTGATAAAGACACGGGGGCGGTGGGGGGCTCCACAGAGCAATGTCTGCCCTCTCTCTGGGTGATGCCAAGTGATTTTGCTGTTTCATTTCCTTTTTGAAAGTGCTGGTTCAAACTCTAAACTGAATCCACAATCCACCAGAAGGGAGAGACCTCTAGTGTGAAAACACTGCTTTCCACTTTAGCCTGAGATGATCTCAGGCTGGAGACCCAGACGCGGGAGGATGCAAAAGTGCTCGCAGAGCCCCAATACCACCACCTTGAGGTGCTATGACCAAGGGAGACAGTGACCCGTTCTACAGGGGGAGAAGCCCAAGGCAGAGCCCTGCTGGGTGAGACTTGGCCCCGCGCAATGCCATGGTCAGCCGTCTGCCCCGCTGATGAGCAGTGCTTTGTGGGTTGCTGCTTCCCTTGCAATTTTGATCAGAAATGAAGAAAAAAAAAAAATGCACTCACTCTGATTCACCTCCAGGGGGTTGATTCCTGACGCAGAAGCAGTCGGGAAATGTCAGGGTGATGCTGGGGGCAGCTGGCAGGAGGCCAGGTGTCTTCTGGCTCCTCTGTGGCCCTATGAGCATTGCTGTCACTGCCAGAGATTTGGTAGGATGAAGGCAGGAAGGGGCAGATTATAGGCCCAGTGTGTCTGGGCTTCCAGGGCCATGGTGGGGTGGGGGTGAGGAGGTACTGTGTCTATCTCTGCTGAGGTTGAGAGGCTCTGATGCTCCAGGACCCACGCCAACCCACACCAACTCTATGGGCTGGGAGGACCCTGAGGCCACTGTGTGCCCTGACTGTCAAACCACCTCTGCATCCAGGCCTGCCACAAGCCCCTGACTTGGGTTGGGGTTTGAGTCTAAAAGTCCAGCACTTTATCTGCATTTTTCAGTTAATGTCCCCAGGGCAACCTCTTTTGGTGCTGAGGCATCCTTGTTATCAGATCAAAGAGGGGCTCTGGGAGAAGTCAGTTGCTCCAGGGCCAGAGAACTGGTTTGTGATACGAGTAGGATTTGAACTCAGGTTGGCCTGGGTGTAAGGCTGTGCTCTTACCACTAGCCCAACCCTGCTCTGCTCAAAGCTGACTTGTCAATTCCAGGTGTCCAGATAGCTCCATGGAGCTGTAGGGTGGAGGCAGGGGCCACAGGTGAGGGTTATACCCTCACTTCTCAGGTATCAAATAATGAGGTATTTTTGCCTTTTTGGATGAGACACTTAACTTCAGGGATAGCCAGGAATTCCTGAGTTTCTCCTGTCTCCTCTGGCTGCCTGTGCCCAGCCTTGATCTTGGGAAGCACTCTGTGGCAACCCCACAGGCCCATCTGGGAACTCAGCTCCTTTCCTAGATGAAAACATCCAGGCCAGGGGTTAAGGCTGGTCTAGTCTTCAGATAACTGAGGTCAGAGCTGGTGAGGAAAGAAAGGAAGGGGGGGGGGGAAAGAAGGGGACTGGCTTGGGCAGTGGGGGTTACTCTGTATCTGGGTCATTGGTCTTGGGGAATTCCCGATGCCCAGAGAACTGCTTACCTGCTGAGTAACGGCTGCTGGCTGCCCACACAGGATGCCTGGCTGAGAGGGTAACTCCCTGCCACCCCCTGTCAGCAGCCAGTGCCATGCAGCCCTCTTTTGAGTGCCCTGGGGGCCCAGGAAAGAGCCGGCAGGCAGGCAGGCAGGCAGGCAAGCAGGGGACTGGCCCCACCCCCACATCCTGAAGGGGGCTCTGCAGGGGGCGGCTGGTGATTCAAGCCCCTCTGAGCTCAGCTATGTCCCCATCCTTCTCAGATGGGGCCTGGGGGGTGGGGTGGGGGGGTAGGGGGGGTGAATCAGCTTCTTGGGGCAGCAAGTCCCAGTTAGTAGCTGCCCCAGCTCAGGCCTTGTGAGGGAGCACAAGGATGGCAAGCACATTGCCATGCCCCGTACCTCATCTCTCCACAGCTCCCCGAAGCTGGAGGTTGTGGAGCACAGAGGTGTCCCTTCTGCCTCCCATTTTTGCGCTTGGCCCTGCAATGTGCCAAAGTTTTCTCATAGGTAAAATGGTGACAAGAATCCTTCCTTCCCAGGGAAATCAACACACTCATGGTGGGATGTAGAAGGTTTGCTGGGGGCCTGGAACCACACTGAACCCTGGGCCCTTCCAGCAAACCCATCGTGTGGCTACCATCCTTCCCATTTTATAGATGAAGACACAGCCAGCAGCTGGCCACTTCCCCCAAAGATACACAGCTCACAACTGGCAGAGCCAAACCTCCAACGTGGTTATGAATGAGGCCAAAGTCCATTCAAACCACCAGCCTTCCACACCTCCTTTCCAGGAGAGTTTGGCATGCACAGCTTTTGGAAAGCACAAAATGCTTTCAAAAAATACTTAGCATGTACTCTGGATATCACCCCAAACAGTTGCTGCTAGGAGTCCAGAGGCCTAGCAGACCCCATCCAAGCCCACAAAGATGGAGGTATAAGATAGTTATGGTAACTGGAAACAGGCCAGCAGAGCAGATGGGGCTGAAGGGACTTCTAGAAGAGCCCACCCCTGTCCCCAAAGAGCGATGGGTTGCTGCAATTCCTGGGTGTCTCGTGAGCCTCAGGCCCGGCTTCCAGGTCTGCCTCTATGCCAACTCTTTGTGTGGCCTTAAGTTCCTTTGCCCCCCAAACCTCAGTTTCTCCATGTAAACAATAAACAGCTGTGACATTCTAGGACAGATTTGAATGTACTGGGTGAAAATCAGCAGAAAAGACAGCTGGCTGCCTACATGTCCAAATGAGAGAAGCTGACTTGCTCGCTGCTTACGGACAGGACAGTACTCCAGGCCCTGTAAAGATTGAAGGGGTCCCTTGTGTACCGTGATTGTCCCCCTCACCCAGGGTGGTCAAATCCATAGCAGGCCCAGTCTGCAGGAGCAAGACAGGCTGCGGATGAAGTCACAGCTGGAAGAGGCCAAGCTGGGGCTGCCACTCCAGGGTGGGGTCCAGGTCATGACCTTGGAAGCAGGCAGCCAATAAGGGAGGATGCCTTCCGTGAGGGAACAGAGGAAAACACATGTGTACACACACACACACACACACACACACACACACACACACCAGCAAAAGAAAAGAGGGAGGGAAGAAAACAAACCCAGGCTGCAGCCACGTTGCAGGCTCTTCACGGACACTGGACTCAGAGACCTGGCCCAGCTTCTCCAAAAGACCCAGTGCAGGTGGTCCCCAGACATGGCCAGGAGAGCAAGGCTGGGCCTGGGGTGCCGAGGAGCCCAGAGCACTTGGGGAGCATGGACTAAGTCAGGTATGGGGAAAGGGAAAACAGGCACGGGAGAGCACCAGTCAGGGCTGGGGTTAATGACCCCAGCAACAGATTCTTTTAGACCCTGTTTCCACTTCCTGTGGGGTAGGGCTGAGATTAAATGGCGCCTGGGGGTGAATTATAGGGCTAAAGGAGGAGCCATAAGGCAGTGTAAGGCTTGGAGGTTCCCCTGAGAGGGATGTAGGGCGGAGCCTCAGCACAAGAACAGGTTGTGGCCCCTAGAGCCTGGGAGCACTTACTTCGAGGTCAGCTTAGGGGTACAGGGGATGGATATAGAGCTGGTGGCTACTGAAACTCTAGTTAGGGTTATCTGACATTCAGGTTTAGGTCAGCCAGACTGGGAGCATAGGGTGGGACTGGAGGTCAATCCGGAATTCAGGCACTCAGAGTGGTGGTATCAGATAGTGGTGGGGGTGAGCTGGAATGTGCTGGGGTACACACTGACCCCCAGGACAGGGGCACAGGAGGAGCAAGCAGCAGATGGGGCCCTCTGCAGCACCCCAAGAAAGAGACAAAGTGTGTTGGGGCAGTGCCAGACTGGCTCTCCTTCCTCCTCTTGCTGGGAAGTACCCGCTGGGGAAGGGCAACTTTATCACTCCACAAGAGAGGCTGTGCCAGGAGGCCATGGAGGAGTCTGCCTAGGGCATGGCGTGTGTGCAGGAGGGGACAGCAGTGGCACAATGGCTCATCTTGGAAGGACTGGGGGGAGGAGTTGGGCAGGTTCAGGATATGGTGAGAGCCAGGAGCTAGGGGCATAGAGAATGGGTAAGAGGGTAGGCAAGGGTTAGGCAACACTGCAGGATTTCCTGGACTTGAAGAACCAATTCTCCATCCTGGATCTTGGGCCAGGGTCAGGCAGGAGGGGTGGGGTGGGGTCCCCCAGGTAACGAAGCAGCTCTTGGCACAAAGAGCCCTGATAGCTTTAGGGACAGCACGGCCCCCGATGTATTGCCTTATTTTTCTTTATTCTGCTTCCTACTAAAGAGGAGTCTCTCTGCTCATTTTGCTCTGGTCCTTACCGTTCTTTACTGACCCTCAAGTATTCACCGATCTACTTGCCCACGGTGGACACCAGCGCTGTCTCAGAGATTCTAGAAGCACATTTTGGAAGATGTCATCATTTTCTGAAGCTGACCTCTGGGGGCTTTTCCAGGAGGTTCTGGGGTGCCTGCTATTTGTTTGCCCAGCCACCCTTTTGTCATCCCAAGGAAGAAGCCTGGATGTGATTTTGCCAGGCATCCCTGGGTCTCTGCTTCAGGTGATCCTTTAGAATGGTAATGCTGAACCAACTTGGTCAGAGCTTCTCCCCAAAATATCCTGCAAAAGCAGTCCATAACCTTTCATATCTTCCTAGCTCCTACCTGCCCTCATGGAAAGGGGTGGTCAGCTGAGCAGGCATACTGGTGGCTGCCAGGGGTCTGACTTTCTGGGACCCCGTGTGATGTGCTCCCTTGGCAGCCCCTGTTTGGCCAGTGGCAATGGGCAGGTTGCAGAAGGCCACCTCTTAGGTGGCTTCTAGCGCCCATGCTCACTTCTGCTTTATTACCGTCTAAAGTCCAAGCCAGGCCTCAGCCCCTCTTCCTGGAACCTTCTTCTCAGCCAAGCCCCAGCCTGTATCCTCCCTCTGACCCTAAAGCCCCCCATCAGGGACCACAGGCATCAGCCTCCACCTGCGGGTCCAGTCTTGCCACCTCCCCAAACCCAGGTGAGTCAGAGCAACCTGGACTGCTACTGCTGGAGGGACCCCCACTGAGGGCCTGGGGCCCCATCCCCAGCAGGTCCATCTTCAAACAACGCCTGGGGCAAGCCTCGCAGGAAAACCACAGGGCGTGTACGTTCTTTTGACGACTTCATTATAATTTTATCAATCAAATTCTTAGAAGAGGGAAAAAAAATCTGCCCTCCCCACCCTCCTCCCTCACTTGTCCCACCCCCCCTTCACTCTCACTTTCTTCCATTCATAATTTCCTATGATGCACCTCAAACAACTTCCTGGACCGGGGATCCCGGCTAAATATAGCTGTTTCTCTGTCTTACAACACAGGCTCCAGTATATAAATCAGGCAAATTCCCCATTTGAGCATGAACCTCTGAAAACGGCCGGCATCTCAGGTCTCCTCCAAGGCCCTCTGGAGTCCGTTCCATAATGAAGGTCTTGGCAGCAGGTAAATCCTCCCGGCCGGTGCCGGCTTCCGCGTCCCCGCGGCGGGCGCGGCGGAGCTTGGGACGCTTGGCGAGCACCCGCGGGGCGCCTCCCGCCGCAGCCACTCGGACACTTGGGGCGCCCTCGCTGCCCGCCTGGCCTGCCGGAGGCGCTGGGAGGCGACACATGGTCGGGGGTCATCGCGCCCAGCTCGCTGGGCTGCAGGTTGGCGGGGAAGGAGGGGGCCGAGCAGCCCTCCTCCTCCTCGCTCTGCCACTCTCCCGCGCTGCCCTTGCCTCCCTGCTTTCTCCACGATTCACTCTCCCTCTTTTCTTTTTCTTTCTTTCTTTCCGCTTTCTCTTTTCCGACTGCGTCCCGGGCTGCTCCTTGGGAGGGGCGCGGGCGGCCGAGCAGCTTGCAAACTCCGGCTCGGGACGGGAGCAGGTGCTGCCTCCAGCTGCTAGTGCCTGGAAAGCGTGAGGTCCGTGCTAGGTGAGATGCAGTGTGGGCCCTCTCCCCCGAGCCATCCTGGCACCTCCACACGGCCTGGGAATGCTGGGAGGAAAAGGGGATCCAGGGGAAGTGAACTTGAGGCTCTTGTTCTTGCAAGGGTCTTTTGCCAGAGGCCTCCAGCCTCTCGTGTTGGCTGGCCTCAGATCCTAGGACCCTCAGGCGCCTTCTCCTGGGGCCCCAACGGCCAGTCTGGGGTGCATGATGGTGAAGGGGGTTTAGGCATCTGGGGGGAGGGGTGTTCGGGACAGGCCCGGACAGCTCCCCGCTCTCCTGGCACCTTCCACTTTCCTCCTTCTGGGCCTGGCTGCCTGAAACATTTTTCCTTTTCTCTTTCCTGGTTGCACCCTTTCCTCTCTGTTACAAAAGCCAGGTGGTCCTTGCCCTAATCCAGGGCCTGGGACAAGGGATAGTGGACAAGAGGAGCAAGTGAATGGATTCTGGGGAGGGAGGTGGGACATCCAGCGGGAATGATGATTTAGGAGTGAGAAGTGGGACTTGGTCCTGGATGGGGAAGTGGCTTCACTGGGAAGGCCAGAGATGCTATATTCAGGACAAGGATGGAAGGACTGGGGATGACTGGCTCTTGAAGCCAGAATTCAGAAGCAGGTGAGAGAAAAGTGTCAACAGAAGTTCCCACACCTTGTCCCCAGGGAGTCATTTGGTAGGCTTGGGCTGAAATGGGCCATTGAGTATGAGGCAAAGCTTAGGCATCTGGACCATCCCAGGAGATGAAATGATAGGGATCTCCTATCTCCTGGGAAATGATACCTCCCAGCCAGAGGGCAGGAAGCTTGCAGGTTTTGCCTTCCTGAAGGAGGGGGCTTGACAGTTGTTCTAGGCCCAGCTTCCAGCTGATGGAATGGCTCCTTTCTGTATCCTTGCTCAGTCACTCAACCCAAGAGAGAGTAGGGACAGATAAGAAGGCCCAGCAAAGCAGAGCTAGAGATCTGGAGACAGGGAGACAAGGAAAAAGATGCAGAGGAAACTAGAAATGGCCAGAGGAGCCAGAGCCAGAGGCTGAGGGCAGAATGGATTCCTCACCTGTAAGCCCCTTGCCGACTCCCAACCAGTGTGCCCCGTGCCCCAAGCCACCTTCCTGCTCATCTCTCCCATCTTTCCTGTTCCCAGGAGTCATGCCCCTTCTGCTGGTTCTGCACTGGAAACACGGGGCAGGAAGCCCTCTTCCCATCACCCCTGTCAATGCCACCTGTGCCACACGCCACCCATGTCACAGCAACGTCATGAGCCAGATCAGGAACCAGCTGGCACAGCTCAATAGCAGCGCCAATGCCCTCTTTATTCTCTATGTAAGTTACTCTGCAGGATATCCAGGAAGGAAGGAGGGGGTCACTATTGAGTAGCTGGCCTAGCTGGCCATAGAGGGAAGGGACCCCTTTGGAACTGGAAGGAGGCAGTGGGGATAGGTCTGGTTAACCCACATCTGAGTTCCCTCCCCTTCTTCCCCACAGCCCAGGCTCTAGGACAGGAAGCCACTTTTTCAAGGTGCCTGGCCAGTGAAGGGCAGAACTGGGATAAGGAGGGGGCCTGGAACTTCTAGTCTTGGGAGAGATTGAGGGGACTAAGGCAGTGAGTGGGCCTGGAGAAAAGAAGGGCCTTGAGTGTCTGCAGGGCCATCCAGGAAGAGGGAGAGTGTGGTGGGTGAAAGTGCAAGTGTGTGTGGTTTACCCACCAAGGTGTCACTAGTGAGATGCCACCCCTTTCCTTCTCTGTATGGTCAGGGTGATGATGACAACAACTGCTCGCATGGTCTGGGCCAGTGGTAGCAACACTGCGACACATGTGCTGCAGTGGGCTGTTCGTTATCACTGAAATCTTGAAAAGTTTCGCCATCCCCCGTCTAGGCCTTGATGGTTACCAAGTTTGGTTACACTTGTGATTGCTTCTAGCTCCCAGGACAATTCTGGATGCCTATAGGGCAGGGAGTTGGGTCCTTAGGTGGGGAAACAGAAACCTAAGAGCTTGCCTCGAGGTGGGTAACGGGGCTGGAATGTCAACCCTTGACTCCATTGTGACTTCCTCTCTGCCCTTTTGCTTCTCAGTACACAGCCCAAGGGGAACCATTCCCCAACAACCTGGACAAGTTGTGCGCTCCCAACGTGACAGACTTCCCGCCCTTCCATGCCAATGGCACAGAGAAAGCCAGGCTGGTAGAGCTGTATCGCATCATTGCCTACCTTGGCGCTGCCTTGAGCAACATCACTCAGGACCAGAAGCTTCTGAACCCCAACGCGCTCAGCCTTCACAGCAAGCTCAGTGTCACCGCAGATGTCATGCGGGGGCTCCTCAGCAACGTGCACTGCCGTCTGTGCAACAAGTACCACGTGGCACACGTGGACGTGGCTTATGGCCCCGACACTTCAGATAAGGATGTCTTTCAGAAGAAGAAGCTGGGTTGTCAACTTCTGGGAAAGTACAAGCAGGTCATTGGCATAGTGACTCAGGCCTTCTAGACAGGAGGTCGTGAAGCCTGTCATGGACTGAGGGATCTCAGGAGCAGGATCCAAATGTGGGGGGTTCTTAAAGAGTGGCTGGGGCCCAGGGCATCATCCAACCTGGGGGCTGCTGGCAGGTCCCAAGGGGTTCTCAGCATGTCAGGGCCTCTATATAGCACTGACCAGAAGATCTGCCCTTCCGGTTACCAGGGTGTCTCACGGGGGAGGGAAGTGTAGACAGCATTTCTGCTCCCACTTGTCCCGTCAGTCCTTGCTCAAACCGCACAAGTTGTCTAGAGCAGCCCTGACACCACAGGGCAAGACAGTGAGGGCCGGGAGCCACTGGCTCCCAGTGGAGTGACTGTCATTTGTGCCTTTGCTTTTCCTAGACTTTGGGAGGCTTTGTTGGGACATAGGCAGGCCAGAGGGTCTGGAGTCAAGAACTCTTTGTCCCTTAGAAAATTTAGTGGATAGAAGATAGAGAAGGAGTAGTATGCCATATTCTTTTGACCATGATCAGAAAGCTTAGGCCCAGGTATTTTTAGGTAGATGGTTCCAGAAGGTCATTAGTATTTAGGTTCTTGGGGAGGCAGAGAGGCTACCTTCAAGCCTGAGAAGGAAGGTGCTAGAAGGAAGAGAGGCCCCTAAAACCTCCCTCTTCCTCTTCTCTGCACTCTTTTCCTACAGCCTGGCATAGCCAGGATCTGGTGGCTGGATCCAGGATAGGGTACATGGAAGTGGGTAAGGGCAGGTTACAGAGACAGGTGAGGAGCTTCAGAGGGGCTCTCAAAGCTTTCTCTTGGGGGCAGAAAGGGCTCATAGTAGCAGCTCACGTTGGAGGCCTGTAGAAGCCTTGTAAAGTCGCACAAAGGTACTTGAGGGGGACCAGAGCTCGTCTTGGGTCCCTGGAGCAAGGGATCACAGAACTTGAGGTCAGAGTCTCAGAGAAGCCTGAGGTCCAACAGTGCTGTGTGTCTAGCCCAGCGCTGGTATCTATTTATTATAATGTCCTATTTATGTTAACTTATTGGTGCTTTAAATGGTAAATCCCTTCCCTTGCTCTCTATCCAGCAGGGAATCAGAGCTGAGCTTCCTGGCAGGGTCTGGTCTAGAAGCTGCCATGTTACAAGTGGAATTAGCCTTATGGGTGAAGCTCAGAGAAGTGTCAGGGTCTGAGAGATCTGGCTAGAGTCCTTGTTCTCCCTCCGGACTTGCTTTGGGGGTGTGAGGGACAGGAAGCAGCGGTTGGACCAGTCTGTGTGGGGAGGCTTTGTTTTCTTGGTTCCAGGACACTTTCCCACTGTGCTCTCTAGCGTCCCCTGGACTGGGGCTGTGTTGGCACCATTCATCATGGAAATGAATGGCCTTGGGGCAGTGGGCAAGACTGCTCGCTTAACTTCATCAGTGAAGGGTCTGTTACTGTGCGTGAGCCCTACCTGACACCCAACACACTTTTGAGTGGTGGGGAAGCTCCTCGGGTGGCTTGATCACCCTCCGAGTGAGTGCGTGGGGTGTTGGGGCAGGGCGTGGACTGGGCAGCGGCCTCTGCTCTGGAGCCGGGAAAGTGAGACCTGAGATGCTTGGGACACGGACCAGGAAGCTGTGGTTCCTGCAACTCCTCCTCCTTCCCACTCCTGCCCATGTCTGGGTTCTCAGGCACGGAACCCGATCTGCTCTATTCCTATATGTTGGGGCCAGGTGACCAGAGAAACACCCTCAGATCTGGGAGCAAGAGAGGGAGGGAGGTGGTGGAGCTGTGGCAGCTGCTGAGAGCAGCATTCTGGCTGCTTCTCAAGGCCCGTGCTCGCGGTAGCCCCAGCAGCCCAGCCACAAGCTTTCGGTACTGACGATGGTACTTCACCCTTACTTTGTACCTTTCTCTCTTATTCTCTAAGCACTTTACCTGGATGGCAGGGGTTGGGGGTAAGGAAAGTTAGGCGCTGTCCATCCCAATGGTGTGACTAAGATGTGATGTGTGTGGCAGGGGGGGCCACAGCAGTTGTGCCTTTCCCAACACTGTTTCAACTCGGATCACCTTCTTGTCCACGAGGAAAGCCTGCTACCCTCCTATTCCTCTGCTCCTTCGGGCATGGCTTGAGAATGACTGCACTTTCCAAGCTGAGCAGCAAGAAAAATAGCTTGTCCAAAGCCAGGATGGAGGACTCGGTAGCCCAGGGCCAGCTCAGCTTGCCATCACCCCATCTCCCTGTGGACATGGATTCCCTGGCCTGGACCTACCAGATTGCTGAGGAACCAATAGAATCTCCACCTCGTGTGCCTGCACAATCCCTGGCTCCCTAACACTCACTGCCCAGCCTGGACTCTGCCTCAGTCCTCAGTGTTCTCTTTAGGTCTAATTCCAGCAGGTCAGCACCCACTTTGCACAGCATCATCAAATTATGGAGCCTTCGTGGGCAGTAAATTGTACATTGTTTGTTTTTGCCTATTGGCATTGACCCTCACCTGGCACAATGGGTCATGTGCCTGGGCCAGAGGATGAAGGATGGGTCTTCTGCAGGGGATGGGTAGACAGTTGTTTTGCAGCTTATCAAGAAAGAAATATAGGGGTCGTTATTTATTATTTAAAAAGTTAAACCACAAAAGCACTGCTAGTTTACTTGTTTCTCCTCATCTTCCTTCTTATCTCCAACCCTGATTAAGTTGGTCCAGCCTGTTTTGCTGGGTCTCCAGAGCAGACTTGGCCAGTGGGGTTGGAGCCTCAGAATCTATCGAGGTAACAGTTGCCTTTCAGACAGTACAATGTTTCCATGTCAGATAAATCTCAAACCCAGCCCCAGTACCTAAGCTGTATCTCCCATTTGCACTGCTAGCTCAGTGGGCTCACCGAGGGGCCTTACATGTTTCCCTCCTTCCTTTCCACTAGAAAGGACTTGGCCTTGGGTGATAAATTCCTCTTTGATGAATGTACCCTGTGGGAATGTTTCATAAAGACAGATTATTTTAATTTATTCAATGTCATATTTAAAATATTTATTTTTTTATACTGAAGGAATACTTTTTTTAAAAAAGAAAAGAGAAATTAATAAAGAATCTGCTCTTGGCAAGTACTCTGGAGTGTATTCATGTGGGGAGACAGGAGGGGTGGGGACCTGGCAGTCCAGCTGGGTGGGAATCCTGCTGGATACAGGGAGGGAGCAGGGAAGCGTGGGGTGCCTCCACTGGCAGAAGGTTCTGGCACTGACAGGAGTGAGTGAGTGGGATTTTAGCCCAGGCAGAAAGTGGATGACGTCTGGATCATGGGACATCACCAAGGAAAGGGCTGAATTGCTCATCTGTGGGGAGGGGTGTCCTTTGGCTACTCATTAAATTCTCACAGTAACCCCTTTGATTTAGTCTCATTTGCTAGAGGATGAAACAGAGTCAGACAGATGAAACCAAATACCCAGGGCCCTCTGAAGTGTTTAGGAATAATTAGGGTCACCTATTCAACTCCAAATTTCATGTTCTTTCCCCTCCGAGAACTTTAGAGACTTAGAAAAGGCCCGATGCAGAGGTCTCTATCATCAAGAAATGGTCGCTGACCATTCAGAAAGACCTAAGGGACTGGCCTAAGGGACTCCAGGGAAGGGAGGAGAAGGGTCCTTCTTGGACTCCTATGGGCCAGTTCAGAGCTGACCTGCTATCCTGATGGCTTCTCAGCTGGTCTTTCCTGGGCCTGAACAGCTCTCATAGTGGCCCTGCTGCACTCCGCCTGCCTTACACTTGGGGAGGTCATTTTCATAGCAATCTTCTTCCTAGTCTCCTGGGACACTTTCACTGAGGGGAGTAAGTAAGGTGTGTACTGGGTAGTCACAGACACAGTGGCCTGGAACAGCCCCAGATATCTCTCCAGGGTTCTCTCTGAGATCAGGATCTGGGCTTCTCAGATTTTGGAGATCTGGGCAAGGTTTCTGAGAATCATCTATCTGTTCATGCATTTACGTTTACTGGCATCAGTCATTGACTTGTAGAAACTCAAAGCTAAAACTGCTAATGGAGACAATGAAAACCCCTTGTAGGAAGATGTGGGTGATAGAAGAGGTTTCTAGGAAGCAGGGAGGTCAAAATAGAGAGATTACTCACTCTGGAATCAACTGGGGATGTCAGCAGCCTCCTCTCTGTGCAGTGAAGGGGCTGGTCCGCGACATGGTGCAACACTGGCTTAACGTGAGAATAGGTTGAAGCTGCAGTCTTAGCTTCGTCTACCAGTCTCTATATTTGATATCTAGCCTTAAACAAGATCTCAAACTGTATGCATGGTGAGACAGAGAAAGGTTACCCTGCCCTGTTACCTCAGTCTCCTCCAGAGGCCGCTGGGCCCAGTGCAAATCTCCCAGGGCAGTGCAGGCAATAGTGGGAAGGAAGACTTGAGGGTCCAGAGCTGTTTCTGGATTTTCTCCCCAAAGGCAGCCCCATGTCTCCTTGCCCTCCTGCTGGCTGAGTCCTTTGGGCGGGCCACATCTGCCAATATATGCTTGTAGTATCCAGGAGTGGAGATATTCTTTCCATTGCCCAGGGTAAACAAGGTTAAAGCTTTCCTAAAGAAACCTTTACTAGGAGACTACAGAAAAACAAAACAAATGCCAACATGAAGAAAGGAAGGGAAGGACAGGGATGGTGGATAAACGGCTCTAGGTGTCTGGAATTCTCCACCAGGGAGAGGGTTCCACGCTGGCCAGAAAAATCAATAGACTGTTAATTGGTTTTTGGGTCACCCTCCAAAAGAGGGTCAAAACAGTCAGTGGAGGAAGGGACATAGCCTGCTGGCTGGGAAGGGCCAGCCAGGGCTCTTGCCTGGCACTATCACTGTCCAGTCCAGCCAGGGACCCATCCTAGAAGCTCGGCTTACTTTTCTGTGAAACTGCAAGAACAGTCAATGGCGAATGCCATTCTATCTACCACAATAACCAGAAGGTTGGGATAGACATGCTGGGTGAATTTTGAGTCTCTTGGGAGCCCAGCCTGTCCATTTTCAGGTGGAGGAAGGTGTGAAACAGAAGGAATCTCAGACACCTGGTGCCCCTTTTGCCGGTGACAGGCGGTCACTCTCCCCCAGAGAAAGGAGAAGGGAGGGTACGGACCTGGGTAGGCTGATGGTGGGGATAGGGTGAACATCCTAGCAGATTGCTTCCTTATCGGTAACCCAAGTCCCAGACCCATAAAATACTTAGGTACAGAGGCCTTGTAACCTTGGGTATGAGGTGGAACACATGAGCTGCCCAGATCCCAGCTAAGCCTTCACCCACCCCTGTCCTCAGGAATGCAACAGGGCACAGGGCCCACAAATCTCAGAGAATAATTGTCAACAGTGGTCCTACTGCATACACAAGTCCATTGGCTCAGTGAGGGGCTGTGCTGCTTTACAGTTCACCAACCATTTTCTCACCCATCATTAGATCCTTCCTACCACTCTGTGAAGACTGGGTTGCATATTCACTCTATATTGCAGATGAGGAAACTGAGGGTGGGGTGGGATTTTGTGTGTGTGCGTGTGCACACAGGCACATATTCACATGTATGGGTGGGAAATAGAACCCAGGGCCTTGCTCAAGACCTACTGACACACTGAGCTCCACCCCAGCCAAGAGAGGCCGTTGCTGTTTATGTTTATGGTCATCATCTCCTCACGGACCTTGTCAATCACTATAAGGGCTTCTCTGCAAAAGAATTTATACTCAAGGGGCTCAGGTAGAAGAAAGAGAATCTCCCAGGTAGCTTCCTAAGTTTGAAGATGGTACAGAAGAGGAATTTATTTATACATGAAAGTAACCATGCCTACAATACACATGAATGTCATAAAGGAGACAAAGTGTATTCATTTCCTAATTTAAAGTCCTCTTTGTTTTCAATAGCATCTAAGACAGCTTATAACAGAAGATACATAATAAAAATACCAAGAAATGAAATAGAGAATCAGCCTCAGAGAAATATAAACAGACTGAGAAAATAAGACCACAGAAAGAAAAAAAAAAAAAATTTCAGATCACAAGGCCCATGTAATTACTATTGCTGAACTTCAAAGTTGGCTCTGAGATTCCTGGCAGCTAACAGAAAAAGGGAAATGTTCTCTTATTATGTGATTCTCATAATTAGAAAGGAGGATACCCAGGGAAAGTAGAGCCTAGGCCTAGGCCTGGGTCCCAAAGGGGGTTTTTCTCTGAAGCTGTGGTCCATAGTGAGTGACGTGATGGGCTTCCCTTTCAGCAGGGTGTGGATTCCTGGACTCGGGGGACCTTTCTGCAGCAGTCTTTGTAGAGGCTGGAGTCCAACTCACTGAAGTGCAGCCCAATGAAGGGGATTCTACCAGTAACCAATCTGACATGGGCACGAACTGGGCCTTTGGTCCACCTAGGGCCAGACTTTTTTTTTTTTTTTTTTTAATTTTATTTATTTATTTATTTGTTTGCTTGTTGTGTTTGTTTGTTTCTTTTTTTTATTCATTTTGTGGCTGGCTCAGCCTGCCCTGGTGGTGGTGCTGGCGCAGCATGTGGTGCCGGGGATCAAACTGCAGTCCCCACAGTTGCCTGAGCCCTCCTAAGCAGGCGCTTTAGATCACTGAACCATCTCGCCGGCCCAGGGCCAGACTTTTGAGTCCTGTGTGGTAGGAGCTGCATATGGCTCAGAGGATTCCACCTACACTTTTAAAAAAATGATACTAGACATTGAACCCAGGGCCTTTTCACTGAGCTACCTCCATGGCCCACCTTTTTTATTTTTTATTTTGATACAGAGTCTTGGTAAGTCATTAAGTTGCCCAGGGTGAACTCAAACTTGAGATCTTCCTGCCTCAGCTTCCCAGAGTCCTGAGATTATGGGTTGTACCACCATGTCCAGCTTCAAACACCTTTTTATTGACATACAGTGTACCCACCAAAAGGACATCAGATGGCTTCTTCCCTCTTGGAAGAATCTGTGAAAGCTGAAAGAGGGATGCCAGGTGGTCCTGAGGCGTGCTTGGAGGACAGAGTTAGGAAGCATGTATCAAGTCTAGTGAGGGATTTGGCTCTGAGTCTCTCCTCCAGTCTCCAGGATCATTTGCGTCCTACTGGATCCAGATGGAAAGTCCTCAGTGGCCGTTGCCTGCAGCAGCCAGATCACTTCTGGTGGGCATCTCTCCCTTCCCTGTAAAGGGCCAAGCTTGAATCTGTCCCTTGACTTAGTTAGGGGAGCCCTACCCTGCTTTGGCTTCACTTCAGGAAGCAAATATTTCAATTATGAGGACGTGGCTAAGCGCCGCCCACTGGAGGCAGCCTCAGTGGCCGGGTGGCTGGTGGGATGCAGTGGGAGAGCCGCAGACAGCCGTGGATGGGGACCGGGTGGGGGCTAAGTGAGCAGACTGGCCGCTGGCTGAGAGCAAAACCGCTGGTGGAGAGGAAAATATGCAAGGTATTTTTGTAATTCTAGGCAGCTCTGTCCAGCTCTTGCTCAGACGGTCAATGAATCAAAGTCGGAAGGCTTTACCTGTCAGCAGGCGCTCTCCTGTCCCCCAGCTTCCATGCCTCTGTGCCCAGTAGGCCAGCTGGAACCCTCTCAGCTCCCCCGAGTGAGAGTGTGTCATAGGCGAGAGCCAGACATGGGCAGTGTGGGCTTAGAATGCTCAGTGTCTTCTGTCTGCTCCTGCTGTGGTCCCCTCTTGCTCAGCTGTGTCTCTGGCATCCCGGCCGTTGTGGCTTGAATAGTGACCTCCAAAAGATATGGTGGGTCCTAATACAGAACTTGTGAATGTGACCTTATTTTGGAAAAGAGATCTTGGCGGATGTGAAGAAGTTAAGTAGGTGAGCCTTGAGTCTAAGGACAAGCGTCCTTGTAAGAGGAGAGAGGTCATGTGCAGGTGGAGATGGCTGAGGCAGCCCCAAGCCAAGCAAGCCCTGGGCCATCAGAAGCTGAAGCGGGCCAGGGAGGATTTTCCTCTAGAGCCTTTGAGGAGGGTCTGGTTAAGCCAACCCTGTCAACTTAGACTGCTGGCCTCCAGAGCCACGGTGCTGGTGCTCGGTGAGCAGCAGGCTCCAGGGCAGCCCCCCAGCTTGTGGTACTGTGTAATGGCAGCCTGAAGCTGCTGCTGCTGCTATGGTTTGGATAGCTGCTCTGAAATGCCCAGAGGTTAATGGCTTGATTATTGGCCTCTGGTGCTACTAGGAGGTGGTAACACCTTTAAAGGCACTGAGGTGCCCTCAGTAGGGATGTGGGACTCCGGTCCAGTTCTACCTCTCTCTCTTTTTTTTGTTTTTATTTATAGGCCACCATGGGGTGAACAGCTTATTCCACCGTGGAGCAATGATGTGTGACATGCTGCCTTCCCACAGGCTCAGAAGCAAAAAGGCCAACTGATACTGATCTGAAAGTTCCAAATCTGCAAACCAAATAATCCTTTCCTTTCTTTAAGTTGATTGTCTCAGGTATTTTGCCACAGCAATGGAAAACAGATTAACACAGGCACTAATAAACCCACTTAGAACTTTCTAACACTTTGGGGCCACCTACATCAAGTAGGTCCAAATTGGTTTCCACTTGGCCTGAGATCCTCCTTGCCACTCTGTGTCCCAATATAGTCCTACATTTCCCCCATAACAACAGCTTTTGTGTTCTTTTCCAAGTGTCCAGGGCTGATTGAACTATTTCCTCACTTCAAAAGCCTTCAGACTTCTTGCACAAACTCTAAACAGTGTAAGATCAGCTCTTTTTTCTTGTAGACTAAAAATGAGGTCCCAACTTCAGAGCTTGCTGGGTCATTGTGCAGACAGAAGGTTCTGAGCTCATGGTCACTGTTGTCTTGAATGCTTGCTTCTGAACAAGGGTCTGGTGTTTCCAATTTGTAGATTATGTGGCCTACCCTGGTCAGTTTAACCTTCTGGCCTTGTAAATCCATGTGGCTTCCCTCTGGCCATTGCAGTGGTTTGGGAATCTGCTAAATGTCATGTCCTTTCACCTCTCTCTAGCTTTTTGCCTTGGCTCTTCCGTTTGTCTAGAATGTCACTTCTCTGCTATGTGGAAAATTCTTTCTGGCTCTTCTAGGGCCTGATCAGATGTTACCTCATCCATAACATGTCCCTTGAGCCCTTCAGGTTGGAGTCTCGCAAGCGCAATTTAGCTCCAACTGTTATGTTTTTCAGGGCCTTTGGATTTACCAAACTCTTTCTTCACATGGTTATGGTCCACAAGGACTACTGTTTATTGAGTACCTATTATGCACAGAGCACATTGTAGATATGCGACATAGGTCACAGCAATAACTTCTGTTCATTAGTGGCCTGCAGCAGACACTTAACTGTATTACACTATATCAAATAACTAGAGCACGCATCAGCCAGGTCCACACCCCTCAGAGCTTAGAAATACAGACTTGGCCCTACCTCAAATGAGCTCAAATGGAGTTTGCATTTCAGTGCGAATCTCAGGGGCTCTTTTCATTGTTCTTGTCATCATGGGGCAAGAGCTGAGGCTCACGTCCAGCGTAACACCAGGATTCTGACATGACTGGATTTGAATCCTGGCTTTGTTCTTTTCAGTGGTGGGAACTTAGGTCAGTTTCCTAAAGTCCTCTATGTCTCAGTTTCCTCATTTGTCAGTGACCCTTCTATGGTCATTAAGAGAGGTAGGTGGGATAAGACATGCCACAGAAGGCCAGCGGGTCAGGCGGCACTTTCATTTACTGTTCTTGTCTCCTCTGCCTGTTGTCCCTGTCCCTGCCTTCACCCTGATTCATTTCTGGAACTCGCACAGCCTTCCCACTGACCCACCCACCATGGCAACCATCCGAAGGGAAACTTCTGATCTTCCATCTGCACAGCAGAGGAGATACCGGGGTGGGAAGCCTTTTGCATGTCCCATACCCAGTTGAGCCTCCTGAAGCTTCTGCTTGCCTCCTTTCTTTTGGTCCCACTTCCCAGCCCCAGAGAAGGCCCAGAGAGACTCTGAAGGAGGGGGAGATGGGCATGAGGTCAGCCTCACGTCAGCCCCTCTCCCTTTTCCCACCATGGCTGGGAAGAGGCCGCTGAGAGGGTGCCAGCCACACTGGAGGTCTGTCCCCTGCTCTGGGGCCAGACCACAGGCAGCCGGGCTGGGCAGCAGCCAGGCTAGGGGGAGGTGTTCTCAGCCCCGAAGCTCCTCTCTGTCTGGCCGTCAGGACCCCTCCCCAACCCCAGATTGAAGCAGCCGACAAGGGCTCTTCCAAGCAGGTGAGGTCATTGTCTCCACCAGACCAGCCTGACGCAAAGCAACCAGCCACCCACATGGCGAGATACACGCACCCTGTGCCCTCCCTGCTTCATCTCCCCTGATGACAGCCCTGGGCCCAGCTCTGTCCACTTCATTCCCTCTAGGGGGTTTTGGGAAATCCACTCCAGATACCTGCTGGAGGGCAGGGTGGGCCAAGAAAGAACACCAAAAAAGAAATTCAGGGACCACCCTTTGGGTCTGCTTTGGCCCATGAAGATTGGTCCCAGAGCAAACTCTGGGGTGATTTGGTGCATAGAGACAACTCGGAACCCCTGTTCTTATGTGATACAATGCTGCGCATGCCAGCTAGTACCTTTTTCTATGCTTATCCTGATTTTTATCACAGTTTGGTTAAGACAACTGGTTATTTCTGCTTTTGGATGTTTCTCACTAGCTCCTAATACCATTCTGGAGGTCAAGAGAATTTCTAGGATAGGTGTGGGGAGATTTGTGGGCCTCTGGAGGGTCTAGTGAGTGCAGGTCTCCATTGCAAGCCCCTTGAGAAGCTCATATCTCAGGTAATCAAAGTCTGAGATGCTTTTGCTTCTCAGGGGCATTTAGGTATGTCTAGAGACACTTCTGGTTGTCACACACTATTGATTGGTCACTTTTGGCATCTACTAGGTAGACATGGTAGAATGCTGGTGGCTCAATAGAAACATAGTAGGACACACAATGACATTTTCATTGAGGCCCCCAGTGCCCTTAGGCAAGTGGATGACTAATAGTGGAATTTTAGGCACATGGCAAATCTGTAGGGGGTAGAGTCCCTTGGAAAACATATATAAAAACTTTGTTTCTTTCAAGCATGCAGGGTCTTAAAATCTACTGGGTAAGAAGACTCACCTCATAGGCATCCATGCATTTAATTCCCTAGTAACCCTGTTGGAGAGGCAGGTTTTCACTCTGTATCCACTCTCCCCTGGCCCCAGGCCAGCTGCTCAAAGCCCTGGTGGGTCTCCTTTCCAGGTTGGTCATGTGGTCACTGCAGTCATGGGAGGGCTGTGCAGAGAGAACAAGGAGAAAATAGAAGCCCAGAGAAGTGATGGGTGTTCTGGCAAAAATCAGATCACCCGAGCCCCCTCTCCCTTCATCTGGTGGACGACGAAAAACCTATACTAGGTTTTTTCTAAGTGGATTCTATTGCTTTCCATTCCTGAGGGAGTTCATTGGTATTCAAAGAATAAAAAGATGTTATATCTTAAAAGATGTTAGGAAACACTGAGTTTGACAACATTGTGGGATTTCTTAGGGCCTTTAGAACTATGGGGGAGGGTGGGGTGTGCAGTATGTGCATACATTTATTTATTTGTTTGTTTATTTATTTGGTACAGAGTTGTGCTATGCAACTCAGACTCATAGTGATACTCCTGTCTCAGCCTCCCCAGTGCTGGGATTTACAGGCATGAGCCACCATGCACAGCTTTGGTGGTCAGCTCAGCACAGGGTCAGCATGGCATGCAATACCAAGGATCAAACCTAGGTCCTTGTGCTCGCTTGACCACCAATCTATCTCCCCAGTCCTGTGCACTCTTCTTTAGTGACTTTCCCAGGATCACATGCCATGGACAGGTAGGAGCATCTTTTTTTTTTTTTTTTTTGTGGCGATTGTACCAGAGATCAAACTCAGCACCTTGCACTTGCCAGGCAAGCACTTATCCCACTGAGCTATCTCCCCGGCCCCTAAATAGAAGCATCTTTCCCAAAGTTCCCATTGGCCTTGCCGCATAAAGGCTGGCATTGTAATAAAAATGACCTCAAATCTTTTCTCCTCTGAGATTCTAGACTTCCTGCCATGGCTTAGAGTCTTTTGGACAGCAAGAGAGGAGCTTTCTTAGAAGTCCACCAGGCACTGTTCCTCCTGTCCCAAATTGCAGCTTCTCTCCATAGCTACAAGTAAGAGGTTGGAGCTGAGCCCTGAATGTCATCCCTTGGGAGGGGTCCCTTGAGAGAGGTCCTCTTGTCTAGCCCCATCAGGCTTGTCCCAGGATCTTTCTAAGCTAGGATCAAGGTGATCTTCCTAAAATACAAGCTCAGTGAGGCATCTCCTGCTTCAACCTCTGAAACTCCCCCAGATCCCTCCAGAACAAGCCCAAAGCCTCAGCCAGGGCTCTGCCTACCCCTCACCTTCATCCTTTGCTGCTTTCTAGCTTGTGCTACTAGAAAACTGATCTATATGTGTCCCTCAGGATACCCATGCTCCTCCCTGTTTCCTTCAATCCTAGCTTTGTTCACCTAGGCCTGTGGCCTGAGCATCCTTCCCAGACTTCTTCCTCTGTATATTTTTGTCTTAGTGACGAGTAACCTTAGCCTCTGGCCCCAATGTATGAAAAGCCCTTGGGCACATCTGTCTCCCTAGCTAGGCCAGACTCCTGCTCTACCCATCAAAGCCTCTGAACCACACATCGGAGTACCATGCCACAGAGTCACCGCTGGTACTCAAACATGTGTGCTTGGCTCCTGGTGAGGAGGTTTTTGCTGCCTCAGTCTCAGCATTCCTAGCTACGAAACAAGGCTGACGAGTGGAACCCAAGACATAACCAAATTCCAGAATGTGAAAATATGACTTTACTTTGCAGAATGGCCTTTGTGTATGGAATTCAGCTAAAGATCTCTAAGTAAGATAGTCCCAGATTATCTAGGAGGAGCCCTAAGCCCAGTGACATATGTCCTAATGAGAGGGTGATTTGGAACACACAGGGAAGGTGATGTGAGGTCAGAGGCAGAGATCAGACTGAGGTAGCCACAAACTAATGAACACCTGGAGCCATCTTCTAGAAGCAACCTGCAGGACAACAGGAAGGATTTCCCCTGGAGCCATCAGACAAAGGTGGCCCTGATGACATCTGTCGTTTTAAGCCACCTGGTTTGGGCAACTTATTATGGCAGCCAGAGGGAACCAATACAATCCCTCAAGGATTTTCCCAGCTCCAACAAGAACTGGATTCAGGTCCAGGCATGGTGGTGCACACCTATAATCCCAGCACTAGGGAGGCTGAGGCGGGAGGATCAGTGCAAATTCAAGGCCAGTCTGGGCTACAAAAGTGAGCTCAAGGCCAGCCTGAACTGCATAGCAAGACCCTGTCTCAAAAAGAAAATAAATAAATAAATAAATAAATAAATAAATAAATAAATAAATAAAATAAAAGAACTTAATTCAGAGATTCTCCTAAGGATCAGAAATGTTCCCCAGAGGCAGGGCTGGCATCCTGTGAGCCTGGGAAGCTGACTCTGAAAGGAGAAGTTTCAGTCCTTCACTGAGGTATTGATCCTGGGATTGATCCTTCTGCATCAGTACCGAACCAGTGGCAGTGGAGGAGTCCCTGTGGTGCCTCTGTTCCCATGCTGTTCCCCACCACCTCCATCTGCTACTTGACAGTGGAGCCTGGGGATCAGCACAGGTGGCCTCTTCTCAGCAAAACCTTCTCCAGCTAGGGGCTGGGGAGATAGCTCCATGGCACAAGTGCCTGCCTGGCAAGTGCAAGGTCATGAATTTGAATCCCGGTCCTGAAAAAAAACAAAACCAAACCTTCTCCACTTGCTCTCCCACCAGCTACCCAGCAGATACCTTATTGAACACCCCCAGTTTCCAAGTCAGGAGACCCAGTGTGGACACACACTGACACTGACCTCTGCTGGCGTTGGAGTCCCCTGATGAAGCCGAGCACACCGGCCTCACCCACCAGCCAGGGACTTTGCCTCTCTGACCTGTTTCTCAGTCAGGAAAAAGGGGAAAAGACTACAGGCTAAACACCAAAGGGATAAACAAATGCTCCTATGGCTTTTTAGAGCTCTGGTCTCGGGACAATCAATCTTTGTGGACTATACCAACTATGATGTGGCTAGAGCCAAAATTAGAATATTCTCCGTTCTGCTCTGGGTCATCAGAAACAAAGGCCTGTCTGGTGCGCTCAGTCTTTGACCTGTAACCTTTTCTGGGGTAATAAGTTCGGTGAGTTTATCTTTGCTGGGTACTGTGAATTCCTGTTTATCCAGGGACTCACAGAAATAAACAGAATAGTCGGATGACCAGAATTTTCCATTTCAGCGTGTTCAAGGATAACCACCGCCACAGTGGTCACCCCAAGTCTAGCAAGAGGGGCCTTCAGGCCATCCAATACCTGCCTGTCAAAGGGGGTGCAGCCTACCACGTAGGCTCAGCTGTCGAATCACAAACCCCTACAGCTCAGAGGCTTTAGAGAAGTTCTGTGACCTCCAACTGGAGCTCTGAGAGCTCTGTGGGGTTGGGAGGTGACCCAGGGCCACTCAAGCATATTGCATGACATTTTCCTTTAAGAAGCAGGGGTTATTTTGCCACAAACAAAATAAAAACACCCACAAAGGCCTGGACGCCACCAATTAGCTCAAATCAATTTCACTTTACAAAAGAAGTGAACACAGCCCCTTAAAGGGCAGTGGCCTTCCTGACATCTCGAGTGACGACTCCCACTCAGTCAGAACATGGAGTTGATGGAGCACTCACCAGCTGCCTGTCCTCATCTGAGCTTCCTTTATTTGTCCCAAAGTACCCTCCTTTCAGCTTGGAAAAAAGGAGCTGCTTGGGTGTCTGGGGTTTGGTGGACAAGGCTGCGGTCACCTCCCTATCCAGGTCATTTCCTCTTAGAGGGGACAGCTCTGCCCACACGTCCTGCCCCTGGCCCTTCCTGTGGACACCAGGTAGTGTCTGGGTCAGAATCCTATGTACAGAGAAATGAAGGACCTGCCTGACAGTAGGCTGCCACCTGAGGGAGTGTTTGGGGAACCCGTGGGCAGCCCGGGCCACAGCTACGCCACATTTGCAGGGCAAGGCAGCCACAGTCGACAGTCAGGTCCACAGAGGCACCACTTTCTTGCTGCTTGAGTGTGAGTCTCTCCTCTGTGGAGACTCAGACTTGAGCAAGACATAGGTGGTCCTCCAGGGGAGACAGGCATTAAAGTACACAGTCACTGTGGCTGTTAGGTGAGAGGTAGGAGCTAGAACACAGCAAAGGTGGGTACAGAGGGCCTATGGTGAGACGAACACATCTTCTGGGCCATAAGGGGGAGTTGGAGGACGCCTGGCCAGGGAGTCGTGATGTAAGAAGAGAGACTGCTGAGGTGGTTATGACATTCAGTGAGATGACACATCCCAGACTCAGCAACATGCAAGCCACGGGTGGCTCAAAAGATGACAATGATTCTTGTGGTTCCTTGTTTACAGTAGGATCTCAGGGGATTTCAAAAGCCATCTAAACCAGTAGCTCTTGGTTGGGGATGATTTTTATCCCAGGAAACAACTTGGCAATATCTGAAATGTTTTCACTGCCAGAGATGCAGACACCACTAATATCTCCTGTGTAGAGAGAGGAAAGGGATGATATTGTACACCCTGGAGTAGTAAGGGTGGTCCACACCTCAAGTAATGTCACTTGTGCTAAGCCTGAGAAGCCTAGATCTGATCTCAAACCTCCCTCAGAGAATGTGCCCCCCTCTGCACCACTTCTAGCTAATCAGACTTGAGCACACACAGGGATCTCACTACAGGCATCTCACTACCCGTGAGATCTCTATCATTCTAGAGGGTCCTAGAGTGGGGACTGCTGCACTGAGAGGCCAAGGAGAATCGAAACAGAGAGAGCTTGCAGGGTTTCTCCGTTCAGTCTCCAGCGTCCTTGCCTATGCAGGTAGCCCACTAAAACCACAGAAAGACTGGACTTGGGAACTTCCAGAAAGTTGAACACCTGCAGGCTCCCTAGAATGTGGTATGCCCGGAAATGGGAGAATTCTTCCTCCGTGTCTCGCCCTTAGGCACCTCTTCTCCCATTTCCTTTGTAATATCTTTTACAATGTCTGGTAAAACTGTTTTCCCCAGTTCTGTGAGTCACTCAAGCATCTTGGTTGAACCTGAGGAGGGGTTGGTGGAGACCTTGGGTTTTAACCAGTATATCAAAAGCATAAGCATGGTGTCTGAGACAGTACACTGGGGAGACACACGGCAGTCCTGAGAAATGAGCCCACCCTGTGGGACTGGATCCTTCCTCCAGGGAGACCATCATAGAGTAGACTGGACCAGAGGGCACATGGTCCCTGTAAGGTCCTGTTTCCATGCTGCTGAGGAGAATCCCTGCATTTTTATTTTTATTTTTTTGTGCCAGGGGTCACACTCAGGACCCTGCTTATGCCATGGAGCTATCTCCCCAGCCCTTTCTGACACGTTTTGATGTTGTAGACAAGGTTTGTGCTGTGTGTGTACAGCAGACAAAATTGAGTCTGAGACAGATTAGTTTTTCCTTCCTTCTCCTCAGACTTCCCTCTCAGGCAGCCTGTTCCATCTGTCACCGCTTCAGTGTGTTAAGAATCCTTCCCACAACATGTGACATCTCTTTTCCATGTTCCTCTGGGGGCATTTGCCTTCCATCTGCCTTTGGAAAGTTAGACTTAGCCTTATTCAGTTTCTGCCTACAAGGCCTTTGGGTGTTTGAGAACATGCTGTGAATCTTTCCTGCCATGCAGCACCCCTTCCATGTGACCCAAGCTGTTTGACTCAGGATGTTGGTGTCCACCCCTGATGGACCAGAGGGATCACATTGACTGGCTGACGCCTGCAAGGAGAGCAAAGCAACCCCAGGAGACCAACATTCCCATGGTTCCCTATGCACCTCAGATTTATCACCTGTCAAATGGGTGTAAAGATGCCTGTCTGGAGTTCCTTGCTCAGTGCTATGGACATAGGAGTAACAAAAGCAGGCTGGGGAGACAGCTCTGTGGTCTAAGCACCTGCCTGGCAAGCACAAGGATCCAGGTTTGATCCCCAGTACTACACGCCGTGCCAGCCACTGAAACAGAGTGTGGTAGTGCTTGTCTATAATCCCAGTGCTGGGGAAGCTGATACAGGAGGATCATTATGAGTCTGAGCTGTGTAGCAAGACCCTGTACCAATTAATTAACTAATTAAAAAATTTTTTTAAAGATAACAACTGAAAAGATGAAATTGCTGCTGTATATTGTACTAGCAATGAATGTTATCGTGGCCAAGGTCATCAAGCTGCTTTGCATCTGTATGGTGGACCAAGCTTTTGGGGGAATTTTCTCCTCTTCTAGCCCTGGAATTGAACTCAGGAGTGTTTTACTACTGAGTTGTACCTCCAGCCCTCTTACCTTTTTTTTTTTTTTTAATTTTGAAATAAGGTCTTACTAAATTGCCCAGCTTGTCCTTGAATTTCTTTTTGTTGTTTCTTTTTCTTTTTGTTTTTTGAGACAAGGTCTCTCTATGTGATTCAGGCTGTCTTGAGACTACAGTGTAACCCAGACTTGTGGCAACCCTCCTGTCTCAAGCGCATTCTGCCAAGTGCTGGAATAACAGGCATAAGCCACCACCAGTGGCAGTGAACATAGCCCTGACGTTTTGATCACTCTCTTGTCTTAGACTTCTCAGTAGCTGGAGACCAGATATTCTCCTTTGTTACTTTGCCTTTCTCTAAATTGGCCAATAGCAGCAACAGTGATTCCCCTATATTAAAGATGAACAAATTGGGACCAGTAAGATATGGCAGGATCAAAAATTGAACTCAGATCTTCTGACCCCCAATTCAGGACCAATAAACACCGAGACTATAGGAAAACAGAGAGGCCATAGAGGCGAAGGACTGGAGTAAAAGGGGCTTAGGAAATGGGAGGCCAATGGAGCAACTGGTGGGCAGTGCCCACGGGCCATGTGGCCCTATGCATGTGTGAGAGTGTGTGCTTGGCATGGTGTGTGTGGCCACACCCAGGGCACCTGCTTCTCTCTCACACCTACCCTCCTCTCTCACTTCCTCTGCGGCCTGGGTTTCCTTCCTCACTTCAAAGTTCATGAGCTGCCTCTCTGGAAGCCTGACTCTGTCCTTTCTTGGAATCTGCCCAAGGAAAGACACCTGCGTTTTTGTTTCGATTTCTCCTCAGGCCCTGCATTTCCTGGGGAGGCCCTAGGCATGGGGGAGACGGGGGTTCTGAGAGGCCTCAGGCTCCCTTTCCTCAGACCCTGACAGTCTCCTACCTGCCTGTCTGCCATCAGTTGCACTTTTGTTCTTACTAATCTCAGGCTCTGAGACTCAAGGCTTCTGAGGTGAAAGCTTTTCTGTTGGAACTCAGGCTCAGAGAGCGCCTGGGCTTGCTCGTGGGAACATGGAGGAGTGGCACAGACGCTGGGGACCCTTCCCTTCCTGCTGTGCCAGGCAGGAATCCTTTCTCAGCCTCTCCCTGCCCTTGCCCACCCCCTCCTTACTGCTTCCCCTTCCACTTGTGACACAGATTTCTGCCCCTCATTTTTTTGCCTTCCTCGTTCATTGGGCACCGTCTGATGTTATCTGGTTCCAAATCATCCAAACTACATCTGCAGTGGCCCCAGTCTGTGCTCACTGCTGTCCTTGTCCTCTCACACTTGTGAGTTCCTCAAAGGTTGTGCCTTAAGTTTTTTATGTTTTAGAAATACCAGGGATGAACCCAGGGTTTTGCACTCTACCACTGAACCCTTTATTTATTTATTTACTTATCTTTTTTTTTTTTTTTCCTGAGACAACGTCTTACTAAGCTGCCCAGGTTGAGCTTGAATCAGCGATCCTCTTGTGTCAACCTCCCGGTGCTGGGATGTCAGGTATGTGTCACGACTAGGCATCCTGACTATCTCTTGCTAGCAGCTGACTTTTGGATTCTTGCCATCCTAGTAGGTGTGAAGTGATCTTGTTTGCTGAGTAACGAGGCCTAACAGCAGAGGCCTGGAGGCCAACCCTGGCCCAAGTGTCACTCTTCACGCTGTTCAGGCAAATTCCCTGGACCTCCCCAAGCCTCCTCACTCTCCTCTGGGAAACTGGACTACCAGTAAGTGGCTGAGACACAGCCACTGCAAAGTGTTTAGCACAGCTGCTGGCATGCCAGGCACGCTCAATAAATATTAATGCCAACAGCAGTGAGGAGGATCCCTCCAAGAGCGTCGTACAAGTCCTAGGAAACAGTGGGCCCTGGTGGGCAGGGATAGCATGAAAGGCAGCCAGCATCTCCTGGGGAGGCCTGGGTGGGATGTAGGGTGGCCTGAGGAGCAGCTCCCAGCCTCCAGTTTAAGGCACCCTTGGCCAAAGCCCCATCAGGGCTGGCTGCTGTCTGTGTTATGGAGCAGTACTCTGCCTTTTAAGACTCAGCACATATAAACCTAGCTCCTGATGGTTTGAATTAGAAAGCAGCTGATGCTTCATAGAAAACCCGGAGAAAAACATTATTGTTGGATGCCAGTCTCCCTGCTGGCAGAGTAGATGGCTGGCCTGCCATGCCAGAGCACAAAAGACTTTGCTGGCAAAACCAGAGCCTCCCCATTGGGATTCCTCTCTTTCCCTCCTCCCTCCCTCTCTCTCACGCCACTTCCTCTGGACTTGGGAAATGCTGGCTGCTGGGTGGGAGTCCGGACCAAAACTCCCTGGCTGCCTGGCTCTTTCACCAGAGCAGCATGTTGACAGACTGAGTACTGCCTGGAATCCCAGCCTGACAAGGGCCTGGGTGTTGGGCACAGGGTGAAAGCGATGCCTGTTGCAGAAAGAGGAAGGCACAGGGGAAGGCAAGGGGCTGGGAGGACAGGCGGGCTGGACACTGATCTTGGCAAAAAAAGAGCTGGTGTTCGGGTTGTGATTTTACTGCTGAGTACACACCTCAGAGAGGTGATGTCACCCACTCACAGTCACATAGCCTGTGAGTGGCAGCCTCAGAACTAGACCTCTTTGTGAACCAAAAGGTGCAGTTTTTGTTTGTTTTCTGGCATGGGGATTGAACTTAAGGCCTTTGTACTGAGCTATTTCCTCAGTTCTTTAAAATTCTTTCTTTCTTTTTTTTTTTTTTTTAATTTTGAGTCAGGTTCTTGATAAGCCATGAAGTTATCCAGGCTGGGCTTGAATTTGTGATTCTCCTGCTTCAGCCTCCCAGAGTGTAGGGATTAAGATGTGCGTTACTACACTGGGTTGTGAGGGGTTTTAAGTATCATTCTTATTGCTGTTTTCATTGCTTGAGCCTATTTTTTCTCTTTTACCTGGAAAAAGCTGGAGAGCCAGTCAGAAGGCACTAGGGAGGTCTCCCAGCTGGCCATTGTCCTTGCTGTGACTTCTAGCAGGCCATTAACAGTCACAGCCCCATGACCAGGACTCCTTTATCTTTGGTATCAGAGTGGAACAGGGGTGGACAGGCAAGAAGTTCAGTTTCAGATGAGCAGCAGCGATTGCCAGGGTCTGCAGTGCCCGATAAGGCCTTGTAGCATGGACAGGAGCAGAAGCAAGGCCTCCCCACGCACCCCTCCTTTGCCCCATCCCAAGTCTTGGCTCCTTAGGATCCTCCTTCCTTAAAAGCGTGGGTGCCCAAAGAGACAAGGTCCCCTCAACCAGTCCTCACTCCAAGGCATTCACCTTGTCACTGGGGAGTGAGTCATCCCTGGAGGCAGGCGCCTCAGTTTCCTCACCTTCAGATGAGACCACTCTTGTCTCCCTCTCATGGGAAGACAAACTGAGACAAGCTGTTGGGAAGATGGACTGAGACAACCGCAGTGACACAGAGTAGACAGGCTGACCCCCAGGCCCGTGCTCCAAGGTGGCTGCTTGTTCATTTGCCTTCACCAGGCTGACCCCTTGTCCAGAACGCCTCTTCTTTCATCGTGGCCTTTCCAAAGCTTTCCTTTCTTTTTAAGGCCAAATCTCAGTTCTGTTTTCTCACCAAGATCATTGGGAACTCCTTGGGTATCATGAACTGCCCTGGGCTTGCCACACGTACAGCACTTGGAACTGGCCCCTGCAGGAAATAAACGGAAGATTGGGGGGGTGGCCAGGGATAGTGGCTCAGTCGGGTAATCTCAGCACTCTATGGGGGTAAGGATGAAAGTTAGCGTCCAGCCTGGGCAACGTATTGACTTACCAGGACCCTCTGTGAAATCAAAAAATAAAAGGCCAGGGCTGTAGTTCAGTTTGAAGGCTTGGGATCCAACCCCTGGTACATATACACATATATAAGAACATAAAAAATAACAAACAAATTTTTTAAAAAGAGATTGGAATATAGCTCAGCATTCATTGTTCTCTGTGTTTAATTCTGTGTACTACGTGATGTGTGCAGGTACATACGCATATATACACACACGCATACATACACAGAATTTGAAGGTTAACCAAGGCTATTTTGAGTGGTGGGCTACCAATAATTTTGCTTTTTCCTTCTATTATAGGTAAGTGTGTGCATGCACATGCATGCTACTTTTTTCTGCATCGGGCAGAACTTTTTATAAATGGGCCAGGTTGGTGCATGCCTATAGTCCCAGCTAGCTGGGAGCCTGAGGCAGGAGGATCTCTTGAGTTCATGAGTTCAAGGCTGGCCTGGGCAATGTAAAGCAACCCCATCTCAAAAAAATTACTACTATAATTAGGAAGTATTCAAATACATGCTATTGTCATGAAGGATCTGTCTGCTGCTCTGACACTTCATGGCTCTGTTAATTGCGATGGTCCAGGAGGTGGACACATGCTCTCACTCCTGGGCATGGAGCCACAATTGTGGGTCCTTCACTAATCTGCCCATCTCAGCCCCACTGTACATCCCTAGGAACACCCACCATAGACCATCTGAGGGGCTCTCTTGAGTGCCCAACCACTAAACCCCATTTCAGAGACTCACGGGGTTTTCAAAAGACAGCCCAACTCGTCTCCTGCCACAGCTGCCCACAGGAGCCTCTGGACCTTGGGCTCTTTTCTGGCTGCTGTAGGCTGCCTCCCTGCTCCGCTGTAAGAGTGGGAAACACAGCCTGCACCTCTTGCCTCCCAGCCCTGGCTCGGGGCTGGTTCACAGCACGTCACGTTCTCCGGGTAAATCGTAAGAGTCATGGTTGTGGTTATAATGGTAATGACGACAGTCACCGTTTACTGAGTGCTGGCCTTGGGTCTTTACTGGCTTTCCTCTTTACCTGAATTATGTCATGAGAGTTCCCATGCCACCCCCTGTGAAACAGAGGCAAAGGTGCTATTTAAGTTTGTCTTATGGAGAAAAGGCTGTCAGGAAAAGAGGCTATGGGCTGGCTCTTCCTGCCTCAGTTTCCTCCTCTTTCCAGGGGCCTGCTCTCTGCTCTCCTTTCCACCCTCTAGGTGACTATGAAGGTCAAGCAAGCTGGAGCATGCAGTCAGTTACAAACAGCCACGTGGTGTGGTGGAATAAACGTTTATTCCCAAGTCTGGCAATGTGGGGACTTCAACAGTGCCCTTGCTAAGGATGGCAGTGAGCTAAAAACACCAGTGGCCCTGGATCTGTATGGGAGGACTCGGGCACCGGGCAGGTTGCTACTGGCCCCCACCCCCCTAGTGCCCTCCACTACCAATCCCTTGCTGCTTCCTCTGCTATCATCAGCTCAGCTGTCTCTGTATTGCAGTCAGTTTCCAGCTCCTTTTGAGGCTGTGGCCCACCTTGGAAAGTTCTCTGATTCTGTTTCCCAACTCCTACCTGCCTTGGGCCTCAGCTGCCCTGGTAGCTCCAAGAGGCAGCATATCACCCGACTCTCATCTGTTTGGTGCCATTTAGGACTCTAATTCTTCTTGGTGACACACACCTTTGCTCTGATAAAATAATTAATCATGTAATTATATCCTTCACAGCTTCCTCTTCTGCCAGGCCAGAAGCTTCCTGGGGGCAGGGAGGGCCATCCTGCAGGGGCTATGTGTCTTCTGAGGCCTACAGCACCTGGGTGGGTCTCAGCAAATGCTCTCTGACCCATGGCAGACTGTGTGACAGAGCACATGAAGGAGGGCCTGAGATACTTCACTTAGTTTCCTTCCTCACTAGTGCATAGCCTGTGGGTGCTGTGGGTCTCTATGGGTCCTGCAAAGGGTGTTACTTGTGATCAACATTTTTGCAGCATGTGGCTGGGCTCTGGAACCAGAGAGAGCCTGAATCCCAGCCCGGCCACTTCTTAGCTATACAATGTAGAGGAAGTTACTTAACTTCCCTGTCTATTTGTAGAATGGTCTATTAGAGGTTTTAAGAGCACCTACTTCATGGGTGCTAGGGATGTGGGATTATATAAATTAAAGATTACAGTGACTTTGATTGTAATTATTATTGCTGGTAATGACTCAAAGGATTCCTCCTCCCAATTAATATCTTTATCCTTTAGCAGCAGGAGCCAAGGTCTGGTTGACAGAATTGGAGATGCCTGGGAGGGAAGCCAGAAGCCTGAGACTCTGCTCTGAGGGCCCAGCTGTGTGACCCAGAGGGAGTCACTGCATTCTGACTGCTTACCAGATGACTAACACCAGCAAAAGTACTTCCTAATGCGCTGCCCCACTGGGGCGTGGGGGCAGATCAAACAGAGAAGTGAATGAGAGTCCTTCTCTCCACAAATATTTGCTGAATACCTACTGTGTTCCATGGCTTTGGGAAGCCATCTTTACAAGCAAGATGATTCAAACCAGCGCCAAGGGAAAGAGGACAGGGGAAGTCAGAAATGAAGGGATTACTGCAAATCCAGAAAGAGCCACTGTGTTGAAGCAGGGCAACATGGGGCCCAGCTGAATCTGTAATTCCAGCAATCTGTCCTAACAGTCCGGCCTGTGCTGCCTGCTTCCACCACATGACCTGGGCATCTTCTTTGCTCTCAAGGCCTCTGAGTCTTCATTTATGAGGTGGACTTTGAAGTAGGCATACAATACACCTTCCTCATGACACGGGGGTAAGGATTAAGTGAGTTCATGCGTGTAAAGGGCTTAGCACAGAGCCAGACACGTCTACGACATCGCTGGATATTGGGTATTGTTACTGCTGTGGCATGACCTTGCCATGACCTTGCTGCCTGGCACCCAGAGAGGCAGACGTGACTTTGTCCATCAAAGAGATGGAGACAAGGAACATAGCTGATGCCTGGGGACTGTGCTCCCTTCCTACCTCAGAGTTTATTTTTATCCTCACATACATGATCATATAGGAACATTAAAAGATCTGAAAAGAAATATTTCAAACTAATAGTAGTAGTGAGGGTGGGATTTTTACTTTTGTGGCACCTGGGATCAAGCCCAGGACCACATGCATGCTAAGCAGGTGTCCTACTACTGAGCTACATCCCCAGCCCCAGGGCGACCCTTTTAGATATACAGCTTAGGGGCCTTAAGCACATCCATACTGCTATAAACCATTACCATCATCCATCTCCAGAACATTTTTTCTGCCCAAGCTGACATCTGTATCCATTAAACACTAACTCTCCATTCCCTGCTCCAGGCTATCCTACCTTTTTTTTTTTTTTTTGGAACTGGGGTTCAAACTCACAGCCTTGTACTTACCAGGCAGGCACTTGTGCCACGGAGGTATCTCCCGGCCCCCTAACATTTTTTTTGAGACTGGATCTCCTATGTAGTTCATGCTGACCTTGAACTCACTATACAGCCCAGGACTCTAATAACTATTATTCAACTTTCCATCTTCATGCTCTCAACTACCCTAAGGGCCTCATTCATGCAGCGGAATCATAGGCTATGCATCCCTACAGGCTATGCTAGGCCTGTATCCTCAGCACCGTCCCCTCAAGCTCACTCATGCTGCAGCATGCATCAGAAGCTTATTATTTTTGAAGGCTGAGTAATAGTCAATAATTACTTTCACAAATAAAGATTGGGGCTGGACCAGCTGACAGCATGAGTGACTGCATGAATGAATGGAACCGGGCAGCGAGGGAGGGAGGCCAGAGTCTCCCAGTCTCTCTGTGGATTGTGATGGGAGCAGCAGGGTGAGGACCGGGACAGGTGCCCATGAGGCAGCACTGACTCCCCGATATCACAAGAGGGAGGGGTCGGACCTCTTGCCAGGGCCTCTGGCCTTGTTGTCCTATGGACAGTGCACAATGAAGAAACTCAGCCCAGAGTTGTGACTCACAGGCCAGCAAGGCCGGGTAGGGCCCCCGCACTTGGCCCCCAAGGCCCCGGCCGTTCAACCTGGGCAATGACTGACTTGGCGTTCCCACTCTCCTCTGATACCAGACCGGCTTCCCAGGCTCTGGGGACGACCCAGTTGGCCCAGTGAGTAAGGGAGCCTGGACAAACCCTCTTTTCATAAGTATCCCTGCTGACTAATGCCTCCTGATCACACTGGGCCCTTCTACCTTCTGCCCCAAAACAGCCCCTGCTCTGCAGCTGGTCTCTGAGAGGATTTTGTTTGGGGGGGCTGTGTTCCCTTAATGGTGCCTCATGCCTTCATATCATCAGCCTCTGGGTCACACTGTGGATCCCTCCTCTGTCTCTTATTCCTCCCATCAACCCCAAGCTTTGCTGTCAAGCCTTAGGTCATTTCTGTGAAAGTCAAACTTTTCTCAGAAAGTTTTCTTTCTTTCTTTCTTTCTTTCTTTCTTTCTTTCTTTCTTTCTTTCTTTCTTTCTTTCTTCTTTCTTTCATTTTATGTACTTTCTTTCATTTATGTACAGGATCTCACTATGCAGCTTAGATTCATAGAAACTCTCCTGTTTTTAGCCTCCCCAGTGTTGGGATTACAGGCGTGCACCACCACACCCATACTCTTTTGCCAGTTCCGTGCACCTGAGGGTGGGGCCAGCACAGCATGTGGTACCAGGGATGAGACCCTGGTCCCTGCGCTTGCTTAAGCAGGTACTTAGTCTCCCGAGCTATCTTGCTGGTCTCTCGCTCCTGTTTCTTTTGGTAACACTAGGAATTGAACCCAGGGGCTTTACCCTGAGGTCTGTCCTTAGCTCTTTTCATTGTTTATTTTTGAGACAGAGCCTTGCTAAGCCGCTAAGTTGTCTAGTCTGAGCTCCAGGTTGCAATCCTCCTACCTCTGCATCCTAGAGACCTGGCGTATCAGGCATGAGCTGCTGTGCCTGGCTAACCCCAGGGCCTTCTCTATAGCTTCCTCCTTCTTCTCCTCAGCCTGTTCCCTTCAGGAGTGCCCAGGCTGCAGTGACTTGGGAGATGACACCAGCAAGGAGATGATTTCCAGATCTTGAGCAGGCTGCTGGAGGGACTGTTGGTGAGCACTAGGGACATCCTGAGACACTGCCAGTTCCTTCAAAGTACATAAACAGGACTTGTGGAAAGAGATGGGCTCTGAAGTGAGATCTAGGTTTGAAATACTACCCTGCTGCTCACTAGCTGGGTGACTGTGACCAGGTAATTAATTTCTCAGAGTCTAGCCAGGTGTAGTGGTGCATGCCTGTAATTCCAGCACTTGGGAGGCTGAGGCAGGAGGATCAGTGTGAGTTTGAGACCAGCTTGGTCTCATATATCAGAGACTCAAGATCTACATCTGTTCAAGGGAGAAATAATGGGGAAGTGGTGGGTATCCTAACCGTTCCTTCCCAGAATGGAGGCAAAGTACCTTCAAGATAGTGTGACACCTGGCCTAGGTGAAAGGTACCTGTCCAACAATGGCACTTATGGAGGCTGTGATTGTGCTGTTGAGTGTGGGCTTGTGGTTCTCAGGACTGACAGGAGGGTGACTGGGGCTCTTCTGATACCTTGTGTGCATAAGTGGCTGTGCTCTGGAGCGGAACCTGTGGCACAGATAGTATAAGACCTCAGACGACAAGCAAAGTGATCTGTTTGGTTCTGGAGTGGCATCTCTCCTCCCTCTTCTGTGCAGCAGAAAAGGAAGAGTCTCAGAGCCAGCTAACGCCAGCCACGGTCACTAATGAGGCTGGACAGGACAAACCTAAAAATGGCTTGGGCAGGGCCGGCCAGATAGCTCAGAAGATTAAAGCGCCTGCTTTGGCACATGTAGGGACTGGGGTTCCATCCATGCTGTGCCGGCCCTGCCCCTGGGACACGCTGAGACAATGACTGAGGCTGGGCGTGGTAGCATGCACCTATAATCCCAGTGCTTGGGAGGCTGAAAACAGGAGGATCACTATGAGTCTGATCTACAGAGTGAGACCCTGTAGGCCCTGTACTAAATACATTTTTTAAAAAAATGGCTTAGTGAGATCAGAGAAGCAGCTTGGAAAACCCAGGAAAGCTCCAGTGTGGGAGGTGACAGCCACAACCTGGCCCAGCTGGGCTTCCCAACAGCTGAGTGGCCATGGTTGAGATGCAGCCTCCAAGTGACACATTCCCTAGCTACAAAGGAAGAGGTGAGCTATGAGCCTCTCGGAGGCCTTTCCCAGCTGTGAATCTCTAACTTGCAGCCATCACTTTAAAGATGAAAAGCAATGATGCTGAGCTAAAACAGATGTGGTGGACGAAGCCAAGATAATCAGCCCAGTGGTTTGTCTCTCTCTAGTGCCCTGCGTCAGCAAGGCCTTGGGTGAATTCTGGCATCTGCTCATCTTGATAGGTAATCAAAGCCACAAATCGGGGCTCTGAGCTTCCGGAAGACAGCCTAATCATACAGTTTTTTCCCTCAGCCCTTCCTCCTTCTGGAGCAGCCTGTGTGTGAGGTAGACCTCCTGAATCCCTAGGGTCGAGTCTGGCTTCTGGCACTGAGCATTTCCTAAACATGGTTTAGATTCCCACTGCTTCCAGACCTTCCAAGGCCCCACAGATTCCAGAATGCCCCATCCCTAAAGACAGAACTATTGTGTGTCTCATCAGTGCCTGGCACTCTAGTGAAAAGTTCTGGGGCACTTGTCAGACAGAAGTCCTTTCAGGCAAGATGCTGGTACATGAGATGACCATGTTCTTTGTCCCCAAGAGGCTCATGATTCAGGGAAGGGGGTGATGAAAAGGTGAGCAAATCGTAAGTGGGGGAGGAAGGATTTGGATGGCAGGTCAGCGCAGGCCCTAGGAAGTGGAAGAGGGAACTAGGCAAGCAAGCGAGCCCAGCTAAGGTGGCCACGCAGGGAAATGTGATGTGCTTGCTCAGTAAACGCACAGAAGTGACAGTTTCAGGCAGCACACAACTCTGAGGGGCCGGTTTCATTCTAATGGAGCTCTCTCTCCCCTATTCCTATCACAGACCTGGGGTGTTCCTTTGTCACGCTGGTTACTGCTCATCACACATTTACTTGTTTACTGTCTACACCCCTGTCTAGAAGGTAAGCTCCAACGTGGGAAAGATAACCACCACGCTATTTACCACTCTGCCCAGTGTCTGACAGAGAAAGTGCTGGAAAAATCCACATGGGTGCATAAAGACATCTGAGGAGTGAAACAGTCATAATCATGTTTCAGGGTGGCAGAATTATAAGGCTAAATTGGAGTGAAGAAAGGAAGCCCACAGTTTCTGTCTTTTAAAAGAGCCAGGACATGTTTTCCTCTTGCTTCCTAATCTGTGGTTTCTTGCCCTTCCCCAGAGCCCAGGGCTCCAACTATCCGGGCCTGGAACGCGGACATGCGTGGGCGGGACGTGAAACTGTGCTGGCAGTCCCAGAAAAGAATCAGTCTTTGTCCTCATCTTCACATGCACCTGTTGTCCCGAACCTTTGACAAACATTGTGGCATTCACCTCCCAAACCTCTCTGTGGACTTGGCCATGGAGGTGGGGGGTGTTCGGACTGGGCATTCCTCGAATTCTTGCCTCCTGACAGCTCCTGGTACCATAGCCACTCAGCCTGCGATGTCCAAAAATTCCAGCTGACTCATCTCTGAGTGAACAAGGCCAGTTGGAGGGGGCGAGTAGAACCTCCAGGGGCTCTGTCTCTGTCCACATACCCAATTCAAGGGGGAAAAGTGGGGCAGTGGGGGGAGGGGGGCTGTAACAGTGAAGATGTGAACCATTCTGTTTGTGAGATGTTCAGGTGTCCTTTGAGGTACGAGGTCATCGTGACAGGTGCTGTTCCATGTTGTGAGCAGAAGCCTGGGCTCAGACTGCAGATGCCTGGATCAGGCTCCATCATTCTCACCTTCTTCACTGGATTAAAACTCTTGGGGCTTCCTTTGTAGCCAGAGATGGGTAACATAGTCCCTGCACAGCACAGTGGTGAGACTGAAACAAGAAACTAAAAATGCTAGTCACACGGTTGGGCTCACAGGAGTTGCATAGTGATGCTGACCTCAATGGAGATGTTGCCCATTTGATGCAATGATGTGAAACTTAATTCCGAGTCAGCAAGCTAGTAGGTCATCATCTCTCACTCTGTCCCATAGGACAGAAGGCTACCCAATGGCATGGTGGAACGGCTCCTGCGCTGCTTAGGGATGTGGGCAGAATTTCTCTCTACATTTCTCCATCGGGCTGGAGTCCCACAGCAGCTGAGCCTCCCATGAGCAGAGGGCTGTGACCACATTCAGGGAAAGGGACCAAGTAGAAAGGGCAACTGCTTTCTGGTGCACACGCCAGCCTCCAGATGGCTTGTAACCAGATCCTTGCCAAATTCCTCTTGCCTCTCCCCAGGCCCGCCTGGTGCCAGAGTGTTTCCCAAAAGGGGGAAATACAATCCTTTCATCACTGTCCCATCACTGGGTCACAACAGCCCCCAGCTTGTCCCTACCTTCCAGCTGTTTTCCCAAGGGAAGGTCTTGGGAGGGTTTTCCCCAGCTTTGTTTTGGGACGTCTGGGGAGCCTGGAATCCGGGAATGAAGAGAAGATACAGGATGCGATGTGACCTTGGGCTGGTCACTAGTTCTCACTTTCCCTGCTGTAAAAGAAGGAGGCTGGCTGAGGTCATATTTCCGGCAGCTGGGCCCAAGCATCCTGGCTGCCCCCATGTGGGGGAGAGACATGCAGAATAACACTGCTGTTTCTCAGCCAGAGAGCATCTGGGCCAAGAGGCAGCCCTGGGTTTGAAATATGTCTCTCCTTCCAGATCCTCACCTCATTTTCTTGCTGGCTCTGTGACTTTAAATAAGGCTCACACCCTCTCTGAGCAATTCTCCCTTTTAAAATTTTTTAAAAAATTTACTATATTTGGTTGTTGTAGGGTTGAACTGGTAGTGATCCTTCTGTTTTTCAGCCTCCACAGCATGGGATTATAGGCCTACACCCTGGGGGTGGGCTGGTGCTGCATGTGGTGCCGGGGATCGAACCCGAGTCGCTGCACTTGCCTAAGCAGGAGCTTTAGTTTGCTGAGCTATCTTGCTGGCCCTCTCTTCTCTTTAGGATGAGTGTAACTTACCAACTCCACCTCCAGAGTTGTCTTGGGGATTAAGAGAGATGATACATATTCAGAACTCAGCATGATGGGCTGGGGAGATAGCTCAGTGGAATAAGCACTTGCCTGGCAAGTGCAAGGGCCTGAGTTCAATCCCCAGTCCTGCAAAAAAAAACCCAAAAAACAAACAAACAAACAAAAAAAACAGAACTCAACATGGTGTCAGATTGTCAAAAAAATTTTATTGCTGGGCTGAGGAGATAGCCTAGTAGAATAGCGCTTGCCTGGCAAGCACAAGGTCCTGAGTTCAATCCCTGGTGCCACACACACACACAAATTTTATTGCTGTTTTGTTCTCGAAGATGACAGCTTGCTTATCTTTATTCAGCTGCCCACCTGACAGCCAGAGAAATCAAGAACCAGAGCCAGCAGGTGGGAAGCTAACTTAGACTGCGTTTCCGTGTTTCAGCCGCTGCACAGGACCAGCTCCACCAGCTCCAGAAGGAAGCAGTAATAGGGGAAAAGTCCCACCATCCGCTCCAGCCCCTCAGGCGGCTCTCAGGGCTGGTGCCAAGAGCCAGCTTGGCTGGTGGCTGCTCCTCCCCTTCGTGCCCGTTAGCACGGTTCCAGATGTCTCATGCAGCAGCCCTGGAGGTTTTTCAGGTCTGTCTCTTTGGATAACCTTTCCCTACCTTCTCTTCCGTCTTTTTTCTCCAATTTCCAGTTATTTTTCTCCAATTGTAGATTTGATCATGAAAACCTTTCCCACCACCTTTGAAAATACTCGAACAGATTTTTTTCTTAGAAGATCCCTGGCCTGCCAGACTTCACAAGGGGCAGGAGTGCACTGTAGCCAGGTGCCTTACACATCGTGGCTGGGACCAGCACAACATGAAGCACACTTAGCATTTTGTGCTTGGATCTCATTAGATCCCATGTCCACAGTGCTGTGCTCAGGACCCTGGAAGATTGGAGAGTGGAGAGTTCCGGTGGCCCAAGGTAGTGAGATGGAACGAACCCTCTCCTGAAAGCCTCCTGTGTGCGGCCTCTTCATCTATGTAATCTCAGTGTTCCTGACCCCATGAAGAGATATTCTTAGCCCCTTTGCTGGATGAAAAACCGACTCTCAGAGAATTCCTGTAACTTATTCCCAGTCACTGAGTTCCTGGGAGGATCACCTTCTTCCAGCCTCAGAGTCTCCCTTTCTGCACGATGGATGGTGTGAGTGAGGCAGCACAGACCCTCACGGGGACAATGGATGCCTGGGCCTTGATCCATGACCTATTATCCACAGACAGGGAAGACATGTCTTCTCCCATTCCCTCCCTTGCCAACAATGTATGGAATGTGCCCTTCCCTTACCTCTCAGTTCTATCCTAAGGGCCAGGAGCGCTGGGATGGTGGGGGTGGGGTGTCCTGCGATGTCCCCAAGGATGAGAGTAGATGCCGATCCACATCTTACACAGAGAAGAAACCCCTTAAGATAGGAGGAAAAAGTCTGTAAAAATTTCATACTTGAGACCCAGTGGAAAATTACCAACCCCTGGACCACCCCAGCAACTACCTAGAACTGGCCTCTTTCTTTTGTGTACATGCCGGCCTGATCATCTCTGTTACAGCTATGCCCCCTTCAGCTCTTCTGATCAAGCTGAAATCCCTTTTCCATTTTTGTTTTCCTTCTCAAATGAAGCTTTTACTGGCAAACTCCCATTCTCACCTTATTTTAATTTCTATGATCTCTGAGACAAGTTCCCCAGGGCATGGGACTCTGGGCCTTTGCTAGGCTGGGTACAAGGCCATGAGCTTCTGACTGAAACCTGGCCCAGGAGAAAGGCACTGGGATTGCCTTGTTGAGGAGCAGAGAATCTAATAAGCTCTGGGAGAAGCATCAGCAAGAATGGATATATGACAACTAGGACAGTAGTTCAGTGGTGGAGTACTTGCCCAGCAGGTTCGAGGCCCTGGCTTCCACCCCCAACACCACAAAATACAAGAGAACAAAACAAAACAAATGTACATATATGAAGTGTACATTTACATGTGAAGATGTATGTGTGTATATGAGCATGTGTGCACATGCATTTGTGTGTGAGGATACACATGTGTCGGAGTTTGTGTACGAGGGCATTGTGTTGCATGAGAATGTGTGCACACATCTGCATTTGTATGTGGAAGTACATTTTTGCATAAAAATGGGCTTGCTTGCACGTGAGGTAAATGTGTGCACGCCAGTGTGTGTGTGTGTGTGTGTGTGTGTGTGTGTAGGTGTGCACATGAGCATGCAAGGGTGCAAGTGTCCTGCATCATAGAGAAGCAGGATGTGGATGGCCAGGGACGGGGAAAAAAATCACTGATCTTGACCAGATGGATTCTTTTGATTTCTGAGACTTTCTTGATCTAACCGGCTGTGCTTCCCAGCAGCAGCGACAAATCTTTTAAAATGTGCATTGATCTTTTCATGCGGCCAAAGGGCAGCCCTCAGGCACACAGGGGCTCCTTTTTCTGGAGCTTGGCTGCCCTGCCCAGGGCCTTGTACAGGCCTCTAGCACCTCCTCACAGTGCCTGGGCCCAAGACTTTCTTGGGCACCTCAGGGAGCGGCTGTGCTCTGTTTCAGGGCAGATTAACTTCCCTGGCACCAGCTTTGTTTTGGCTCATTAAGGAGGAGCAGCCGCTGGGAACAGAGGCCTCTCCCTTCCACCCCAGGGCCTGGTTCTGCTGAAAACGCTCGATTTAGTGCTTCTCACTTTGCTTTCGCTGGCTGGGTGTCCCAGGCGGAAGGGGAAACACCTAGATTCTGGGCTATTTTGTCTGCTGAGATGTGGGAGAAGGATTTGGTTTCCTCGCTGAGGTGGCTCCAGGCCCCAGCAGCCATTGTGGGTCTGGCTATTTGTTTGTTAAGAGTTTGTTACTCAGGGTGGGTGGGGTATGGCTGGGACACTGTAATTGAAAGCAGGAGAGTGGAATCTGAGACTTGTGCAGATAAAAATTCTCCTCTGAGGGTCTGACATGTGTGATGGTGGAGCCTGCTGTTTTGCATGTGTCCTGCCAAAGAAAATCCTGTGCTCATTTAAATTTGGTTTTTAAAGAATTCATCTCACTCATATTCTCATCTTCCAATCCCCTATCCCCATCCTCCTAAACCACTGCTTCGTTTATATATGACCTCTCAAGGATTAGAAAGACCGCCGTGTCCTAGTTTTGAAATGTCTTATCCCACAAGCTCATTCAGCCTGCCCCGAGGCTTTCTGGGCCTACTAGATTGCAAGCTTCCAGAGGGCAAGGTCTCTCGTAGCCCCAAGCTCTAGCTCAGGGCCTTCTGCCTGGCTTACAATAGGCTTCACACATATTTGTCAGATGAGAGAAGGATGAGGTAACTTGCTGATGCTGGAGGTACGTGGCCAAGTTACTCTGAGCCAAACTCAACTTCCCTCTAGGTGCTACCCCATGGAACTCTAAGAGTGTCAGGAAAGCCCTATAAACTGTGTCAAGGTGGACATTAGCCTCCTCTGAAGGCCCAGAGCCAAGCTGAATAGAGTTCCTCTAACGATGTCTTGTACCACGTGGGTGCAGAGCCCTTTGCTGTGTGGTCACCTTACCACCACACAAGCACTGTTTTGAAGTACTGGCCCAAGCCTGTAAATGTAGCCTGGTTGGAGACCCAAACTCTGGATGTAGGAGAGTGAATCTCCCTAAAATGTGTGTTGAAATCCTAACTCCTTCTTCTGGTGACATTATTTGGAAACAGGGGTTTTGTTGATGTAGCCAAGTCAAGACAAGGTCCTTCTGGGTTAGGATGGGCCCCAAATCCAAGGACTGATGTCTGTATGAGGAGAGGTCTGGATATACACAGATGGAGGGGAAAGAAGTCACATGAACATAGCGGTAGAGAGTGAAGTAACATATCTACAATCCAAGGCTTTCCAAGGATTAACTGCAACTTCTGGAAGGCCAGACAGGGGTGTGGAGCAGATTTTCTCTTCAGGATGTTCAGAAGAGATCGCCCTGCTGGCACTTTCGATTCAGACTTCAGGCCTCCGGAACTATGAGAGAATACACCTCTATCATCCTAAGCTGCCTGGACTATGGTGCTGTGTTACAGCAGCCCCAGAACACTAATATATTGACTACTGCTCTCCTTGACTTATTCAGTAGTGTGCAACATTGTTCTTCGCAATCATGTGGTCGCACCCTTAAAAATTTAAAGGAGCCAACTAAAAATTACTGGAGTTAATAAAAGGGTTTGGAAAAAAAAATGACTAGATACAAGAGAAACACAAGATAAACAAACTCAAAGCATTCATCTCTACCCGTTGCCCACTGAGAACCATAATCGCAATATTCTATTCACAGTAGCACCTGTCACTTAGCAACAAGGCTTTGCAGGGTCTTGTGTATTTATTTGTTGCTGGGTTTTAGACCCAGGAACTCCAGCATCTAAATGGGATCTTGACAAAGAATAGTACACTGGGAGAGGGAGAAAGCTCAGTGTCATAAGCACTTGCCTTGCACATGCAAGGTCCCAGGTTCAATCCCTAATACTGAAAAAAAAAAAAAAAGAAAAACAAAAAAAAA